>QPKB01000005.1:37972736-38016807 GCA_003546025.1 Camphora micrantha
TACTTTGTTGATTAAACTCTTGTCACTGTAGACCTGCACTCAAACCTAGACCTCAATTAGGTCCAACATTACAAGATGTGTATATGTCTCCAAATTCAAAATAAAGTATCAGCTTAAATCAAAGCCTAAAATAAAGGCTCCGTTACTTATATACTATATATATAATGCTCCAATACTAGCTTTCCTTGTAGTCATATATATTTGGGTCTATATGCTATGATGCAAAATGTACTTGTACGATCAGGTTTCCTTTCTAATTCGTCTGGCCTTTCCTTTTTTCTTAATTTTACATCTTTTGGCAGTCTCTCTCTGTGTTTCAAGAGGTAAAGTAAAAATTGCCAAAGGTAATTTCAATGCTTGATTTTTAACTTTATTCATGTCTAGTTGGTCACAACAGATGAGAAAATAGAATCCCAAATGCCAAAAAGATATAAAGTTTTAGTTTCCAATAGCCAAAAAATTATTTTTCATAAAAATACAAGTAAAGTAGTTACTTTATCGGTCACCAACTTCTTATCCCAGTTAAAATCACTTTGCCCCATGAAAACAAATGCAAATATATGTTGAAATGAAAAAAAAAAAAATTTCTTAAGAAACAACCCGTTCGTACAATTGTTTTATACTTATCTCTTATCTTTTAAAGAATGTCATTTTAAGATTTCAAATCATCTCACTTATCCTAAAGGTAGGCACAATATACAGAATCTCAAATATGGGGCCCATATTATAATTCTTATAATGGTGGGATCCCATTATAAATTCTATAGATGTTGGCCCGATGTTTCAATTTCTAAAAGTGGGCATTGCGTTGTAATTTCTAAAGGTAGGTCCATATTATAATTCCTATAATGGTGAGAGCACATTATAAATCTTATGGATGTGGGCTCCATGTCCTAATTTTTCAAGGCGGGCATCACATTGTAATTTTTAAAAGTCTCGTGTCCACATAAGAGAAAAAGTGGTCCTACTTTATAATTCTTAAAGGTGTGGCCCACATTGTAAATCCTATGAATATGGGCCCTACGTTCTAAATTTTAAATGTGGCTATCACGTTGTAATTTTTACATGTGGGTCCCACATAAGATAATAATAGAGTGTTGAAGCAAAAAAAAAAAAAAGTGGGTCCCAACATTGTTAGGCCTATGATTCTTTTACTTCCATTCTTTCAAACAAAACTTCTGTAATTTTATCAAACAAGTTTCATACGACATATTCTCAATAGAGTTTTGTAGATTATAGTCTCGGCACAATCTGATCCCAACACAATTCAATCCGAGTATAAAATTAAAAACAACACAATGACAAGCAACCCATACAAATGACTTGCAGAGCTCGTATGAATGAAGAAGTAAAAAAGCTGCACAGTTGGGTGATTGCAACCCTTCTTGTTGGAATAGCCATGTGTGCTTGAAAATGGGAAAAATCCAATGGAGAAAGTCTGAAAGTGTAAATATAGGGCCAAAAAGTCTACAGAGCCCGGGACTTTTGTCCTGGGCTCTGGCACCGCTCCATGAGAGAGCCGTTGGATCTAATAAGAGCCTGGAATCCAACGGCTCCCAGTGGGAGTCGTGCCAGAGCCCGGGACAAAATCCGGGCTCTGTAGCACGGCTCATAAAGGGCAGATGAAGTGTTCGCACAAACATACAAGTTACTCAAAAGTGGGATCTCTTTTCAAGATTCTGAAAATCCATATTCTGTTATAGTTGAGTTTTTGGTCAGATGAAGCGTTTGCACAAACATACAAGTTACTCAAAAGTGGGATCTCTTTTCAAGATTCTGAAAATCCATGTTCTGTTATAGTTGAATTTTGGTCACTAGCATAAAATATGTGACAAGTAGCGTGTCGATTAGTTTTTGTTAGGTCCATGCCTCGAGCAAGAACATTAATCAATAATTTATTACAGAGAGAAGACCAAGTCCATGCAATTCCGAGAATGCAAATTAAAAGAGTCCGACTTTCCATCATCACTCTTTTTTCGTCTTTTTCTTCTAAGCGGTAGAAGCACTCAAAATTTATTTATTGGGTAGAGTTAAATGAAAAGAAATACAATATCTAATTAAGAAAAAAATAAAAATGGAAGGAGTTAGATGTAAAAACACAAAAAGACGAAAAAAACTTTTTTTTAGTTGGGACAAAACGACATTAGAGATTTTCTTAAGATACCCAAAATGACAGAAATATAATGTTAAAAAGCAAAAAATGACAAAAACATAGTTTTACTTTCAACTTCCTCCATTTTTTTTTTTTGTTTGATCGTCAATTTTATTTTAGTTCACCCTACAAACAAACAAACAAACTTGTGGTCACAAGTCATCCACTGGGGCACCATTTGACATAAAAAAGAAAAAAACCCTAAAATTCAAATCAACCACTACTCCATCGCGTAGTATTCACTTGACATGGCCATAAATATCTTGTCAGAAATCAAATTTCATCCGTAAATATAGTGAAAGTTTCGGGTTTGAGATCTCTAATTGGTCTACTCAATAAAACAATCCAATAGTGTGCAAAAAATAATAATCTACATAGCAGAAATAAAATCACAAGCACACACCACAAGGATACCAGATATAGCGTAGAAAACCTTAACCGGGTGAAAAACCACGGATCCAAACTGGATCAACAATCAAGTGTTATAAATCTCACAATTACAAGAAATTCAGATTTCCTTTCCAGATTTTCTCCTACTTAAGGACTAAAGTTACTTTGTGTTGCTTCACACTTCAACGACTTCATACCGTTGATTACAACAGACTCAAAACATGCGCTTGACTCTTTAAATTTTCTACGCAAGAAGATAATCTTCTACAAATAATGCAAAAGAATCTGACTGTAGAGAACTTGTCAGTACAACCTTTCAATAAATCTCTAAAGAAGATTTCTCTCAGTTAAATATCTAATTCAAAACTTGAGATGTGATCTGTGTATTTTTGGATTGTGAGAAACATCCAATATATAGCCCAAAATCCGTACAAGAGACTCTTAATCATAATCCACTAAGAATATCAAGTCATCTCAAACTTTGACTCAGAGTCCGGATCAAACTGGACTGCATCCGTCATTCTTGCTATAGCAAGATTCACCCTCGCTATAGCGAGGTGTGTCTCTGCCTCTTTGGCCTGACATACGTTTGTCATGCTTTCATTTTCTTTTTTTTTTTTAACCCTACATGTAGGAAATAATCCCTAATACGCGAGGTGTGATTCTGCATCTTTGGCCTGACATACGTTTGTCATGCTTTCTTTTTTTTTTTTTTTTTTTTTAACCCTACATGTAGGAAATAATCCCTTGTATTAGGGATGGATATTGAATTTGGGACAAGATTTTGCAAACGCCTACAGGAGAAGATTGAGTATGCTCCATTTTTTACTATGGTCCACTGTTTACTCGAATTAGAGTTTACATGTGGTTTGACTTTTTCTTTTGCTAAACTCGGGACTCAAACACACACCCATATGTTTTTGACAGATGAGCAAAAATAGGGGATGGTTTTGACTTTTTATTTTTTTTAATCTTAATAATTCATTTTTAATATAATCAATATCATGGTGGGCATAACTTATATTTGCAAACAAAGTTACGTCATGATAATACAAGGTGAGAGAGAGATTTTTAGTGGACCTCAATGGTAGACTTATATGTTTGGACATTTTCTATCTCAATGGTGGACTTACATGTTTGGACATTTTCTATGTGTTTTGATCCATGAGAGGTGGAAGGCCCTCCGAGCCATTGATTCATGTTTGCCCGAGATTTCCGGCTTGCTTTGTGCTGTTTTTTATTCCTGTTTTTGATGGATGCTTGGGGGAATGACAGGGGGTTGATTTAGAGACTAAAATTGAACGTTGGACTTTGGGATGCCTCTTTGGATGGATGAGAGAGAGAGAGAGAGAGAGAGAGAGAGAGAGAGAGTTGACCCAGAAAGGTTTGGATTGTATTAAAGATTCTATTTAGATGAAAGAGAGTGGATTTGAAGCTAAATTTTGAGAGTGGGGAAAGGGGAGTTTGAATTTTGAAGTTGCAGATGGCTTGGGATTGATGAGAGTGATGTAACTTGCAGCTTCTTCGTGTGGAAATTGGAAAGAGGAACAACTTCCTTGGATGGTTGGTAGAGCAAGGTTGGTGCTTGATAAGGTTGACCGGATTATATCGGTGAACCAAAGTAAAGGTCTAGCATATCCACTTTAAATTAGAAGGGATTTGGACCATTCAACTGCCCCAAAACCTAAATCTTGCCTCCCAAACCGGTCAAAATCTTTAAAAAAATGCTTGGAGAATTTTTTGTACAATAAAAAATGCCACAAAATATATGAAATCTTACCCTTAAAAAATATGTGATATCCTATGATTGTGACTTACATTGCATCCATAGGATAATGCACATATTCAAATATTTCCTTCAAATTCTGTTTTCTTTGCATTATGCTTACTTGCTAGAAAACCCCTAGCCTGGAGCTATTAGAATAATATCTCCTATTATCCAGGTTATCCATCTCACTCATCACAAGCGATTTGTGGGCCCTATCAGATATATAAAATTGAGTTTTATGTGATATTTGTTTATATTTTTAATGGATGAAAAATGAAAAATTAAATAACAAGAAATAGATCCTAACACACATTGTGGAATCAAACGGAAAGATGTGAAAAGGAGGAAAAAAAGGGAGGAACAAAAAAAAATGGGTCACGATTAACTAATTTTTTTTACAACAACCGAGGGTTAAAGATGTAGTAGAAAAAGAAATTATTTACGTACACATTTTAAGGAAAAGATTATAGTTCTTGCCACTGGCGGACCTACATTATATTGACCTGGGGCGGTCGCCCCAGGTCAAAATTGAAATCTATATAGATTTCAATGGTATTTTGGTGCAGGGGCGAGCAATTTGAGGCACGATCTAGGGTAGTCGCCCCACGTCAAAATTGAAAGCACCATAGAGTTGAATGGGGCCTTGGAGCATGCCCCACATGTTTAAACTTGTCACATGTCTAAAGATAGCCCTACAAATGTAAAGCTTCGTTGGTAAAAAAAAGGAGAAAAAAAAGAAAGAAAGAAAAGAAGACATATTGCGGCAATACATCGCTCTCCTGCTTCTTCCACCTCTTCTTTTGAGAACCTCTTCGCGCCAATTGTCGATCGAGCTCCTCGTCGCCGGTCCCTATGTGCTTTGTAAATTACTACATTTTTATCTACCAAACATATATAGTATAATCCTTCATAATTACTCTATACCTAAATCAAAATAATTAATCTCCAAATCCTAATTCTAAAAATTGAACCTCAAAATCCTAATCCATACCCTAAGCCTTAAACCACCAAATCTAAGCATATCTACAAAAATCCAAATATAACCAAATTCATTTATGTTATCATGTCTTATTACCCCACTATGATCCAAAGAAAGAATTTCACTCCCATTATCCAAAGATTGGAGGATTTGAGAAAGTGAAAAGGGAAAGGATGGGTCTCATTAAAATGTTCTTATATTCAGTTTTTCAAATACACCCACTCACCTTGAATTTGCAGTGACCTCCATTGGGCATTGATTTTGACATATAAATTTAGTGAAACATGATAATGTGAGTTTGAGTATCTGAGATTAGGTTAGTATTATTTTTTATCCATCTAATACTTTTTGGTACTTCTAATTAACAACCTCTTCATAGCCCAATCTTCACTAACTTGATGCATCTATTTGAGTTCCATGAGTTACACATTTTCTAAAGAAAAACGTACAAGTGCTATTTGGTAATATAAAAAAAAAGCCACGCAAAAGTCAAGAAAAAATATATATTTTTTTCAAATGTAAAGTCTAGCAAAATTTTAGCCCCACCTAAATAAAAATCCTGGGTCCGCCACTGGTTCTTGCAGTGTCTTTCATTCAACGAACCATTCTGCCGGCATTTTTTCAATTTCAACTTTTGAGAGGCAAAAGCCAGATCTTAAGATAGTGTAAGTCAAAATCACAAATTTGAAGGTGTCATACTTTCGGACATATTTTTCTTGGCGAAATTTACTGAAAAGAGTATATTGCTCTTTCCATGCAAAAACTCTTCACTTTTGGCGTAGCTAATTTTCTACAAGAAAAAGCGTAAAAAAGGACCAAATCTTTTGCAAATACGCTTAAAAGTGTTTGTATGGGGAGGGACAGATTTTTTTCTATTTTGAGGGGGAAGAGGGGAGAAAAATATTCAAACAACCGATTTCCACGGACATGCACAAGTGTGTTCTCATAGTGTACGTACTTGAGAGCTTTCAGCTAGCCAAATTCAGATCATCGTTGAAATTCTCGACAATAGAGCTTGCGAATTTTGGTTGAATTTCAATTATGCAGGTGGTGGTTGTTGAAGAGGTTCTAAATTTTTAATTTTGGACGTACAATGTGTAAGAAGGATTTTGTTGCAAAGAGAAAAACGGTTTATTCAATTTCTCACCATTTATTGTCCCTTTCTTTATTACAGATCACATGCAAGTTTTGAACTCCTCATAATATAAATGAAAATAGTCTTACTCCATATTGTACAATCTAAATCAGAATGTGGGATTGCCCAAGTTGTTACAGGGATCCCTTTTCACCCATATAGTGTCAGGTATTGACCCGAGCACTGGTTAGATCAGGATAATTTACAATTTCATCTCATGTTAATTATAAAAAAAAAGTACAGTCTAAATAATCACTATGAAGTCTGAGTTTTTTACAGAAAGAATTCTTTGAGTTTGGAGGAATGGAGCTGTCGAATAATCCACAATAGGACCCATCTATTTAAAATTTAAACCACTCAAAAATAAACGTGCTCATTGTATATGATTTCGCTCCTGCAACTCAGGAATTCTCTCTCACTCTAAACCAGGCCTTAAACAAAGAGGCACTTGTGCACCCCACTCTTAAATCCAGGCCGTAAACAAAGAAGCACTTGTGCACCATTTATGAATATTCATGTATGGTGCAAATCAAGGGATGCCCATGCCCAAAGATACAAGTGGTGCAAATCAAGGGATGCCCATGCCCAAAGATACAAGTTATTCAATGCCCAAAGATACAAGTTATTCAATACAGGAATCTCTTTTGAAGATACTGGAAAATGGGGAATCCATGTGTTTTTTTTTATAATTGATTTTTCTTGGTCCCTAGCATTTGACAAGTAGCATCGATGATTCTTTGGTGTTGAAAACTGGAATGCCTAGAGCAACATCATTATTAAATAGTTTATTGTATAGAGAAGTCCAAGCACATGGGATGCAAGCAATGGAAAGACAAGAGCCGGCCCTCGTCACTCTCTTTTCATCTTTTCTTCTAAGCCGGCAGGTGGGCTCCATCCCCATGTTTGAAATCATCTAAACACCAACCAAGTCCCCATCACGAAATGTCCTGTCCTATTTGCAGTCCGCATCAAATATCCGCGGGAAATTGGATCCTGCCCTTAAACTTAGATTTTTTCTTTTCTCTCTTCTTCTTTTTTTTATTTTTAGTTTCCATATCGGATTCCTACATCAATTTCTTAATAATTATTTGATACCAACGTGCCAGCACCACAGAATATGTTAGTGTGGGGATCATCCTCTTTTATTAGGGATTGGCATTAAATCTTGTACAAAATTTTCCTACCAACATCTACACGAGAAAATTGCTCGTGCTTCATCTTCCACTATAGACTTAACTTTTTAATTACTCGAATTAAAGTTTACATGCTGTTTGACTTTGACCTTACTTAGGCTGGGGACTGAAACTCAAGCCTCTCAAACTCACACTGAGTAGCAATAGGGGACATATTATTTTAATATCATGATAATACAAGGTGAGATAAGTATTTTTAGTGATTTCAATTTCTGATGTCGACGTCAAAGGTCTAAACGGTAGCGTATCTTCCCAAGTTTTCAAGTCACACGTATCTAATGGAACCAAAAGTCTCATGTCTTCGAGTCCTTGTCTTATGTCAAAAGAAAAATGCTACTTGTCCCGACTTTTGGGACCGATCCGTGGACCGGTCCCAAAGTCGGGACAAGTAGCAGGGCTCATGTCAAAATGCAAGGGTACCACATAAATGATGACTCAGAGTTGGGGATGAGGAGTGTGATTGGAAGTGTTAGATTGTATGTCCTCGGTCCGGTGGATTATGTCAATAAATTTATTTATTATCTTAATTAATTTATAATTTCATATTTTACTCATGTGATGAATACCATTTTATTCTATAATTGTACATAACAAATACAAAATGACATACCGATTTATGAGATGAACTGGAGCCCACAAATATGTTAAATGTAATTTATGTGTGTGAATGAGACTTACATATAGGAGATATAGATCACAACTCTTATACTTGATGTATTTTCACAACCAGTGATGAGACTGAGCATTTCATCTGAAAATGTTATAACACCACAGTCACTATGAGCTAGATAGTGTGGTTTGTCTCAACCATCAGAGTGTAAGACTCTGGATTGTTGTGTCAGTACATTTGATGTACTAAATGACCAAGAGTAGCACCTTATGCAAAAGCTATCTTTATTTAAGGAAATGCTTTCATAATTTTTAAGCAATAGGCTCTTAATCATAAGAAGTTAATGGACTCATGTTTCTGCTATATACACTACAACAAAAAACACCATTGGTGACAAAAAATCAATGTTGACACGGAACGCACACGAAGGTGATAAAAATTTTTTTTGCTTGTCACAGAAAAGTTTTAACCAAGGTGCCAAATAAAGAGGAGATTTGGTGACAAAAAATTTTGTTACCAAAAATCAAAATTTTGGGTGACAAGTGCAAACTTGTCACTGAAAAATACGCAGGTAAAAGATATAAAATAAATTTACGGACGTTTTATCCCCTCCTTTTTTTCGGTCTCCCGCCTCCAATACGCGCCCTTTTTTATCACTCTCTCTCTCTCTCTCTCTCTCTCTCTCGCTCTCGCTCTATCTGCTCTCCTCTCACTCTCCCTGCTCTCTCTCTCTCTCTTTCTCTCTCTCTCTCTCCTCTCTCATCCCTCTCGTCTCAGGCGCAGATTCACCCTCTCGCGGCCGTTTGTAGCAATCCACCCTCCACCATCGTCTCTCCCTCTCGCGGCCGGACTCGCCCAAAAAGGTATGATGTTTCTTTTGTTTGTGTTTCTTCTCTCTAATAACTTGAATTTGGATGTGTGTGTGTTTCTTTCTTTTGATTCTTAGGGTTCAGATTCCTTTTCTTTATGAAAGATTTGATCTTTTTCCCCTTTTCTTTTTACGTTTGAACGGATCTTGCGATTTTGTATCTGGTTTTTGTTGAAGATCAGTCTTGATTCAATTTCGTGATTTTGGCTTTTTTCGTTTGATGTTGTCTGGATCTTTTGGATTTGGGAGATGATCTTCATTAGAAGAGGATGGAAGCCTAAGGAGCAAGAACCAGCAAGGTGGGGGCTGGGCCAGTCAGGTACAAGTCGATGTGGTTTTAAAACACTGAGTAAAACAGGTTCATTTGGCAGTGACTTGGCTCAAGAAATCCCAATTCTAAATGAGCTTACTCAACATTGTAAGCCCAATACAATACAATGTTTATGCACCAAAAAAATCACAGCATAAGAAATGGAAAACCCACAGCTCTATGCAAGAAGAAACACATAACCCACTAGGAGAAAGTAAATAATCCTGAGTATGCTTACATTCATCTGTATTTTTGTAAAAGTACATAACAAATCCAGGGAGCAGAGTTTCTGCCTCACTAAGCTCGTCTAACATATAGAAATTGGTCTTCCCTTTGTCCAATTTAATGGTGGGACAAATTTCTAATACCTGCATTGGTATAATGAATGAATAATGGTGAAACTTGATACACATCTAAATATTTCATCCACCCACAAATTTCTAATACCTGCATTGGTATACATGCATAGATATGCATGTACTTATAAATCCATGCAAAATGTATGTTACCTGGCTGGCATTGACATGGTTAATGAATGATGCACAACTTTCTCCCATTTTTCTATTGATATGTAATAGTTGATCATCTCTAGGATTGATTTCATTGCTTTGAAAATCAAAGTTTGGTCTAAATATTTTTATCCAGCGGAAGCTGTACTATTCTTAACTTTGTAGGTGAGCAAATATGGATAAGAGTTGGATGACAATTAAGAATAGAATGAGCAAAGAGTACCGAGATGGGGTAAATTATTTTGTTAACTTTATAGCCACAGGTTCCGGTTCTGATGATAAAATTCGTTGCCCGTGTCTAAAATGCATGAATGTGGAACGACAAGTTAGTGTTGTCGTTGTATTTCACTTGATACAAAATGGGATAGCACCTTCTTACAAGACTTGGGTGCACCATGGGGAACCTATACCTGCAAATCATCAATTCGTTTCAAATGAAAGCTATCAGCCTAGTGGAGAAAGTGTTGGGGATGGAGTGGTAGCACATGAACATGAGAATCCAGATGATATTGAACGCTTAGTTAATGATTACTATACGGCAGCAATCATGAATGATGAGGAACTAGATGAGTTGCCTGACAATATTGAGACAGAGAGCGTGCGGAACTTTGATAAATTGATGAAGGATGCTCATCAAGAGTTATACCCCGAATGCAAGTTTACTTTACTATCGTTTGTCATTAAGTTACTTCACGCGAAGGTGTTGAATAAGTGGAGCAACAAGTCCTTTGATACGCTATTGGGGTTATTGAAAGAACTTCTACCTATAAGTGAGCAAGAGATTACAGGCAACATTTATGAAGCAAAGAAATTCTTACGCGACTTAGGCTTGGACTATATGCCCATTCATGCATGTAAGTATGATTGTATACTTTTTTGGAAGGAGAATGCAGATCTCAAGAAGTGTTTGGTTTGTGAGGAGCCTAGATACAAGCTAACTGATGGCAAGGGAAAAAAGATTCCTCATAAAATTTTACGATATTTTCCGTTGACTCCTAGGTTGCAGAGGTTGTTTATGTCGAGCATAACTTGTACAGATATGAGATGGCATAAAGAGAAACGAGTTGATGATGGGGTACTAAGGCATCTGGCTGATGGTGAGGCATGGAAGGACTTCGATCGACAATATCCTGAGTTTGCTCGAGATGCCCGAAATGTGAGGCTAGGACTAGCTACTGATGGATTCAATCCCTTTGGTAACATGAGCAACTCTTACAGCCTGTGGCCTATGATTCTTATGCCTTACAACCTTCCTCCATGGAAATGTATGAAACAACCTTACTCTATGATGTCGTTGCTTATTCCTGGACCAATAGTATCGGGGAGAGATATTGATGTTTACTTAAGGCCATTAATTGACGAATTGAAGGAGTTATGGGAACGTGGCACAACCACCTATGATGCCTCAGTAGGGCAAACTTTTCGAGTGCATGTAGCTATTATGTGGACAATCAACGATTTCCCCGCTTATGGTAATTTGTCAGGGTGGACTACTAAGGGGTACTTGGCTTGCCCAGTTCGTAACGAGCATGCATTATCGCAAAGATTGAGAAGTAAGTTAGGTTATGTGGGAGCTCGCCGATGGTTACCTAAAGATCATCCTTGGCAAAGGAGTCACCTCTTTGATGGTAAGGTGGACCATCTGTCGGCGCCTATGGACTTAACCGGCGGACAAATATTGCAACAACTATGTAAGGGGACATACAAGCCATTTGGCAAGCATCCAAGCAACAAAAGAAAAAGAGGAGATCTAGTATTAAATTGGACGAAGAAAAGCATTTTTTTTTTAGCTTCCTTATTGGGAGAAACTCAAGCTTCGACACAACCTTGATGTGATGCATATAGAGAAAAATATATGTGAAGCTTTGCTTGGAATACTATTGAGCATAGATGGGAAGAACAAGGACACAGAAAAAGCACGTCAAGATTTGGAGGATCTGAAAATAAGGCTAGCACCGCATTTGAAGAGGCGTGCAGATGGGTCCTTCGAAAAGCCCCCAGCATCATACACTTTATCGTCGGAGGAGAGACATGGATTTTATGAGTTCTTAAAGTCAATCAAGTATCCTGACGGTTATGCTGCAAACATATCAAGATGCGTGAGTACAAAGGGAGATAAATTAACGGGCTTGAAAAGTCAAGACTGTCATGTACTTTTGCAACGACTTCTTTCCATTGGGATGCGTGGCTACCTCCCGAAAGATATATGTATCACATTATCTGAGTTAGGGAATTTTTTCCAAGAGATATGCTCAAAAACACTACGAGTTAAGGACTTGGAGAAACTACAAGATCGGATAGTGCTCATATTATGCAAGATGGAAAAGATTTTTCCTCCGGCATTCTTTGATGTCATGGTTTATCTTGCTATTCACTTGCCTCATGAGGCCATACTTGGAGGGCCAATGCAATATCGATGGATGTATCCAATTGAAAGGTAATGTTTACCCTAAATTTAAATAGTTGATATTACATGATGCATGTTTAATCATTTAAATTTATTTGTTAAACAGGCTACTTGGTACCTTAAAGGGATTTGTCACCAATCGAGCCTATCTAGAAGGTTCCATTTCTGAGGCTTACATTGTCAAAGAGTGTCTTACTTTTTGTTCAATGTATCTCGGTGGTATGGAAACAACTTTCAATCGGCCAGAACGAAATGCTGATGGCGGTGTCTGTGGAACGGGGTTAGCGGTGTTCACCCAAAATGTTCGTCCTTTTGGCTTAATGACGAGGGCAAGTAATGTTACGCAGGAGGAAATAGACAAGGCTCATTGGTTTGTCTTAAATAACAGTTTTGAGCTGGAACAATATCTATAGTACGTTATTACTTAATTTGGATATTACCTTTACTTATATTTAGTATGTAACTTTTTTAACCATTACTATTGTATGTTTGTAAATAGAGAACACAGAAGACTATTAGCAAATGAAAGTTCATGTGACATTCTGAAGAGACAAGAAGAGAAATTTCCAAAGTGGTTCAAAAAACACGTAAGATACAAAATATCTTCTGATAAATTAAGTTGTAGGCATATAGAATTTTAACATGCTTGCCATGCATTGTTCTGTAGATGAATCAACTACGAGACGAAGGCTCACAAGAAGCAACCGATGACTTGTGGTCTATAGCCAATGGTCCACTTGTGACTATCAAACTATATTCAGGTTGCATATCCAATGGTGTTCGATTTCACACTAAAGACCGGGATAGTCATCATAAAAGCCAAAATAGTGGTGTCGTCATGGAAGGGAACAACCATGAAGGGAAAACAGTTACCTTTTATGGAAACTTGTGCAGAGTATGGGAGCTAAGTTATATGTTTGGACGCCGTGTAGTTCTTTTCCAATGTGAATGGTTCAATACCAGTAGAAGTAGATTTATTAAAGCCGATGCACATTTCACAAGCATTGATGTAAGAAGACATTGGTGTAAGAATGATCCATTTGTCCTCCCAATTCAAGTGAAGCAAGTCTTCTATGTCAATGATACCAAATTTGGTGACCATTGGAAAGTTGTAGAACGGCTCCAACATCGAGGGATATGGGATATACCTGAGAAGGAAGATGATTTAGAAGATGCGCCAACTGATGTATTCCAACCGGATGAAACCACTAATGCTGTTCCTAATATGTATTCCAACATTGACAATACGTGCATATGATGAAAAGTTTGCGCGCTTCGATGCTGTTATGTCCACTTATATGCAAGGAGGTCTTGTTGGGGAAGGCTCTAATTCTCGGTAAGTAAATTTCCATGTCAATTAAGGAAGTTCCTAAGGAAGTTTCTAGTCAATCATGCGTTCCTGATCATATTCAAGATGATGTACACTTTTACTATTCAATGATGTTGTTTTGCTGTAGTTATGAGTGCTCATTTTGTATAAGGAAACCACTGAGTGATAATTATAATTAGTGAGATGTCACTTAATTCTTTAAACTATTTTATCATTGATCATTGGAGTGTATTAGCATTCCAAACTTCAAAAGAGTGTATTTGCAGAAGTATCAACTGATTCCCTAGGGACAAGATAGAGTATGATGCCGATGCGATGTTATGAAAAAAATTTAGAAAATAGGATATGGGTACATATAGGATACGTTACATAAACATATCTACGTTTAACAAAAAGAGAGAAGCATCTTACTACGTATAACCACAAGAATGGTCAGAAACATTTTATGTTCTCATACATTTATTTTGACTTGTTTAAGTTTAAGAAATCTGAGGCTATGTGGGGGGGGCGACGGTCTTTTCTGTGATTCATTCTTTCTTTAACCTAATGATGGTAGTTGCTATTTTATTAACCTAATGAAAAGATTTGTTGCTTTTATAATAGGACTGAAGAGGCAGAGAACACTAGATAAGATTGATACTACCCAGCGCTCAAGGAAGCATCACCATCTCAATCATAAGCTTGATTGTAGCCCATCTCAATGTTTTTGCTAAGTCCAGCTGGTGAATGATTGTTTTAATAGTGAATGGTAATGAAACTTTCAAATTTAAATGTGCCGATTTTACTTTGGTTAAAAATGTCTATCATCTGTTGCATGTATTTACACATTCTGATAAAATTGGTGGATTTAGAAATGCCTTTTTGCTATATGTGCTACTTCTTGATGGTTCATTATGTTTTCATGAAGTCAAACTTTTTGTTTGTATAATGTAGAGCATTCATATGAGGAGCTAGCATTCAGGCAACGAGACTTCTGAGGATGTAGTGGTTTATAAAGAACCTTCAACGTATGACAACTTGTTAATGGCACTGGGATCTAGCAGTAAATCTATGGCTGATGTGTATCAGAGGAGGTAAGCCTCATTGTTACTTTGCTCAATCCTTTGTTTTTTTTCTGCTGCGTCAAGTTAGGATTTGCAGCATAGTAACTTCACATTCGTGCTTTGCTAGTTTTGAATAGGATGTACATGGTTTAAGCAATGCCATGCATCGTCTAGCACTGACCCAACTGATTATCATTCATTTTGGAATCTAGCTTGGGCCCATACATAGGTTGCAGCTGGCTGGCCTATGTTAATGACTTCTGTGGGGATGGGCCTACCCACATATGTACTTACATGAGGCGTCTGAACGTAGTTTAAAATTACTGTATTTGTGTTTGTCATGGTTGAACTGGAAAAGCAATACATCTACGTGATATGTAATGGTTTGCAGCCATCAAGGCATCTCAAAGCATCACTTGTAATTTGACCCAAAAACTTATAAAAAAACCCATAAAGTAATTTTTTTTAAAATATTAGAATCTAATGTTCGTTTTGTTTATGGGATAATGGTATTTAGTGGACCCCCAAGTCATATTGGCCCTGTATCATTGTTTTATCTTAGATTGTTGAATCTATTGAATTTCAGCAATCGAATCAAATGTATTTTTAGGATTTCTCGATTTCATAACATGTTAACTAATTACATTTTTTTGTTGCGATTTTATATAAGTAGGTAACTATCAAAATGGAGTTACTTTTTGGCAGTTAACCAAAATGACCAAGATGGAACTGAAGACTTTTTGTAGTTAACTGGAACACTTATTTTGAATTATTTTTGTTATTTGACACGACATACCGTGTTTGGATGTTTTGTAGTTATGCTGAGACTATTGACTTTGAAGTTTTTATTGTTGAAGGATGAATATTTTGAACGGTTGTGAATTTGGATGGTAGAATGTTGACTTGTTGGATATTTGATTTGAATGATATTTTGCATCTTTGTGGTATAAGTTTTGCTAATGGGTGTATCTAGATACAAATGTCTGAAACTTTGTAAGCAGGTGCGAAATGATAATTTGGGTGGCACAAATATATATTTTGATTGTATTTTTTTGTGACGAAAAGAGTATGTCACCCTTGTGTGCCAACCTAGTAATATTATTGGTGACACGTATTTGGTTGTCAGGGTAAATATTTTCAGTGATAATTCTTGTCACAGAAGATCTCTTTTCTATGACACTTGCGTTGTTGTCACCATTGCTTTCAGTAACACCTTACTATGTCATGAAAAATCTTTCTTTCATGACACCATATTTTTGTCACTGTTGATATCATTCCGTGACAAGTGCACAAACTTTGTCACCATTGACTTTTAGTGTCATGGATACAATGATACCCTGTCCCTTGTCACCAATGATAATAGGTGACAAAAATTGGGCCTTTGGTGACATTTTTTCATGTCACCAATGGTGTTTTTTGTTGTAGTGATATTTACTTTGAGTTACCAATGAGTGAGGCTAATTGTAGGTCAATGCCTCAGTATCTTAAGTACGTGGTAGTGGGCTTGTGAGAACACATAATTCTCAAGACGGAATCTATCTTCGAAGAGAGAAATATCCCCTTGTGCCAATTAATAGTATTTATCATTGATAAGTACCCATTCATCTTGATTAAGAGTTAATTAGATGGTCTTGATGATTATTGTGATTAATTGGATCACATGGATAGCAAGAGATGAATCCAATTTAGTTGGACAATTTAATTCCAATAGATCCATGGATGTAATTGATGGATGTGCCTACTTGCAGTAATTGAAAAGTTTATGGTCTTCTTGTAAATATATTCCTAACATTTACTTAGTGGAGTATTTACAATTAATTGTGGGTCCGGAGTTCACATGAGATATGTGTTCCAGATGTTACAGTTGGAGCTAGATTCTAAGAAATCCCTAGTGGTTACCATGCTAGCTCTAAGAAGATTAAGTTATATTCCAATAGCAACTTTTAAGAAAAGGAGGAGTGGGACACATAATACAAATAGAAGTTAGACTTCTAATTTTACACTAAGAGGAGGTTTACTAAAACTATAAATACGAGGAGAAGGGGCTGGACGTCCCATGCTTCCACATGCCCAACACTTGGGCACCTAAGCCTGCTCCCACTCTCTCTCTCTCTCTCCCCTCTAGTCTCCCTAAGTACCTAGGGTTTCTTCTCCTTAGAGATCCCACCATTCTCTTTGGGAAGTTCTCAACAAGAGGTTTATAGCGTGGAAGAACACAAACTCTAAGGAGATCAAATCTGCAAAAGGGTTTTGTGGAATCAAGTGACCAACTTCTCGACTTGAGCACAATCAAGCTCCTAAGGTATAGATCTACAACCAATTTTTTTTAGTTGATCTTCTTATGTGTGCTTGTTTGTTTTTTCTTGATCTGTCTTCTTTGATAGATCTTTGATCTTATTGCATGAGATTAGGAATATAGATCTTAGGATTGGGTTCTTGGCCCTTTGGGTGTTTGATTCCTACTTCAAGTGGGTTAAAAGTTTTTGAAAACTCATCTAGGAGGCCCACCTACTTACAACAATTGATATCAGAGAGATCCCTTGATTCTCATCACGTTAGATCAGTTTTCTACATCTAATCTCTACATGAGATGTGGGGTGGATAGATTTAGGGTTGTGTAGGATCAGTTTTTACAGATTTACTTCATATTGGTAGTGAATTTGATTTTTTGTTTGGAACAATTCGGGACGGTCGTAGTTTTTCTACAAACTGCAAGATGGGCGCTTGAATGAGTTCATCCCCGCTCGAGCAGAGTTGCTCACTATGAGTGCCCGCTCGAACGCATAGGGCGTTGTTTGCCGTCCGGGTCCTACTAAATTTATAGTGTAAATTAGCTAAAACCCTTTATTTTGTATGAATTTATGAGATTCATGTTTTTCATCACCCCCTGGGTCCTACTAAATAGATCTAAAGCACAGTGACCTCATTGCAGCCATTGCATTAGTTCAGTTTGCATTAGGTAGGACCCATGCATCCCATGCATTGCGTCTTTAATTAATTGCTAGTGATTTGTTTATTTTATTGTGTAGGATTCTCTCAAGTCATGGGGGCCCACATGAAAGAGATGAATTGAAGAAAGGAAAGAAAAGAAAGAAAAAGAGGGAGAAAAAAAATAAAGGGAACCGCATCCTTGGGTAGGGGTGTAACGGTTCGGTTAACCGGTTTTTTTAGGAAAACCATTAACCGAACTGTAACCGCGGTTTTCTGTATTTGAAAACCGTAACCGTAACCGTGCAGACAAAAACCGTAAAAAACTGAACCGCGGTTAACCGTGTAAGACGGTTCGGTTACGGTTAATAACCGTGGAAAAATTTGAATATTAATTTCTCAATTTGCATCTTCTTTTTTGGTTTAATATACATTAACTTCTTAAGTCTAGTCAATTTTGCGAATATTTTTACTTATGTATTACGAAAATTTTCATTCAGCCCCCCCTTTTTTTTCCTTTATTTTATAACGGTACGGTTAACCGTGTGCGGTTAACCAAACCGCATTTTACGGTTCGGTTCGGTTAACCGTAGTGAATTTTTATGAAAAACCGTAACCGAACCGAACCATGCGGTTTTTTAATTTCATTAACCGTAACCGTAACCGAACCGTGGAATACGGTTATTAACCGCGGTTCGGTTCGGTTCGGTTCGGTTAGACGGTTTCTCGGTTTTTTGTTACACCCCTATCCTTGGGGATGCACGCCCAAGGTGGGTCCCACTGTTGCATAAATCTCTCTCTCTCTCTCTCTCTCTTTCTTTCCAAGTTTTCGATGTTTCTCTTCGATTAAGATTAGAGTTTGAAATCAAGAATATTCTAGAAGAATCCAGATAGAATTTGAATTAAGAAAGTGTTATCCAAGTAAGATTGGTGACAAGTTAGCAAGAAGGAGATTGGAACCAAGAAGGATTAGAAGATCAAGTCAAAGAAAGAAAGAGATAAAGATCTCTCACTCAAAAATAGCCAAGGGAAGTAGACGTCCAACCCTGGGGCCCACTGCCCTTGGACATCCACCTCATTCCCTCTCCATTACCCATTCTTTCTCATTCTTTGCTCAAACTATACGATTGGTTTTATATCTATTGTGCAACAAGAGATTTTCCATGGGACCCGTTGCTCAAAGTTGTGTTCAAAATAAATAAAGAGGATCAAATCAACTCCAATTCAAATTGCAATTGCTTTGCTTACAAGCCAAGTTAAGAAGGAATTTTATTTTTGGAAAAATCTCAAGCCACAAAGCGGGAGGAAAAAACTATATATAGGCCCCTGGGACGTCCCCCCCCCCCCCCCGGGATCTAGGTCTTCTAGTTCTAGTTCTTCTTTTTAAGGTAAATTTGGGTTATCATTGGAGATCATCTCTTTCTTATGTGCAATGGGCGTATAACTTAGCGATTGGGGCACTAGATGAAGTTAAGTATGCTTTAACTTCCCTTTTGCTCATGTGAATTATAATGCCCCAATTCCGAATATCGAGTTTACTGCCAAGGTACCCGAATTTGGTGTGCTACTTCCTGAATAAATCAGGAACTTCCAGGATCATAGGTCCGCAGTGAGGTCCAATTTAAAATTTTTTTACAATATTTATAGCAATACTAGATTGTGGAAGCAACATCAATATTAAGTGGAAGTAATAACGGTATCACTCTCATAAGGCAAATGTAAAAGTAGAGCATAAGTCCATCTAGTCTCAAAGTAGAAATATAAGTGTGTACGTAACCGGATAAATCCCTAGGATCACTCAACTCCCAAATCAAAGATGTCACTCAAACCCTAAGTGCGGGCACTCCATCCTCCGGCTTCGCCATTCCCCACCCGTACTCATCAACTAAGGGTGCCTTGAGGAATGCGTCACCCTCGGGGACGGCGTAAGTGTCAATACCTAAGCACCAAATAATGAGTCATATCCAAATGACTGGCATGCACAGTATATAAGTAAAATATGATGTATGCATCAAAAGGGAATACAGATGATGATAAGATTAATGAGTAACAAAGATACAATACTAGGCAATTGTGCAAATACAACAATGAAAACCCATAGAAAAGTAAAGCAAGTTAAACAGTCATCTATCAATATGGCACATTCACACGAGCTGGACACCGCAAGATATTATGCCGTGGCCCTTCCATACTGATAACCAGTTGCAGTAGGGAACAATAGTACAATGCAAGTTATAATAAGCCCCGCCGATATAATATTCATCTCTATAATAAGCATACATGCATTACCAGAGTTTGTCGGCTGCAAGTGCATATATACTACTGGAGTTTGCCGGCCGTCTACTCACAACTCATCATTATAATTAACTCTCACCAAGGATGATCAGTCTAAGGCTAAGCTTACAACAACTGAGTGAATGTCCTACGCCGATTCAAGGGAAACAAGTGAAAGATAGTGTATGGCTAGGCTATCGTTGCTCACGCAAGGTCATCTCGTATCCATTATTTACGTCTTTTTAAATTGATTTTCATCTTTTGGAATTTATTTATATTTTTGAAATTTATTTGGATCTTTTGAAATTTATTTACGTCTTTTTAAATTTATCTGCGTTCTCTTGAAAATTTATTACATTTTTTGAAATTATTGCATTTTTTGAAATTTATTTGCTTTTTTAGTTTTTATTTGTATTTTTTGAATTTATTTGCATTTTTCAATTTTATTTACATATTTTAAAATTTATTTTCGTCTTTTGAAATTTATTTGGATGTTTTGAAATTTATTTGGCCAATTAAATGGTAGTTGACTATTATTATTGGCATATCCCACTAATCGTGGTATATGATTTTGAATCGTTGGATATGATTTTGAAAAAAGGGTAAATTAGACATTTTAAACCTCACATTTGAAATAAGGACCTATCACACTATGAGAAAAGATTGTAGACTATTTGCCTTAAAGTCATGCTTTGAGGGACCTCCGACCAAAGCCCCCTAATATTTATCAAAAACTCGTATGATTGCACAAGAATATGCCATGTTCATGAATTTTTCGTGCTCTACACAATGGTGCAAAGAAAATACATCATTTCACGTGTGAATAAAAAGTTATGAAGCATAATAGTTTGATCATGCAAAAAATGATAATTTCACCAAAACATGCATTTTTCTAAATTTTTTTATGATCTTGACTTAAATTCAAACATGAGAGTTTTAAATTCAAACATGAGAGTCCAGTTGCATGATTTATTGAAATTTAGTTAATTCAATGCATTTTGTTTTAACCGAGTTCACAAATTCACATGAAATAATGAATTAAAAGTGTGGTTTTCAGGACTTATCACACGCCCAACCAGTGTCTTACTAGTCCCTAGCAAAAGATGTGATAACAAGGGTAAACCTAATCTAAAGAAGCAAAAACAAAAGCCACTTTTGCTAGCACTCTTGACTGCATTTAACGTATTCAGCAAGTCCTTTAACCCCTTGGTTACCCCTAGTGAACGAGTTAGGCCTCGTGAGGATTTGCAATGAATATACATACAAAATTCTTCTTATTTTTTTTTGAAAAATAAATAAAACCTATAGAAATCAAAAGAAACTCTTCCAAAGGAATTTTTATAATCATCGGATAATCTTGGTTTTCCGGAATAGTCAAAATGAAAGGCAATCTTGACTTCTCGTTCATTGGTCCACCATGAGAATATATTTCGAAAATCGTGTTGAACATGAGCGTGTAAGTGAAGTGTATGTATGCATAATTAAAGCGTTAAATGATCAAGTAAGATGTGTTAAAAAAAAAACCCCTATAAACGCTCAAGTTGCCCTAACTGAGCCAAGGCCCAAATTACCTCTCAAGGAAGCTATGGTGACTTTCATACTACAGTCTTTTTAAAAGACAATGCAATTCTTAGCGAGAGGCCTCTCCTTTTCTTTTCTTCAAGAATAGGGCTCTTTGGGGTGAATTTGACTTTGATGACAAGACATGGGGGAGTAAACTCACATCTCATATCTTTCACCATTTTCCAAATAAAAACAACCTTGTATTTTTTTTTTCTAACCTCACTTTTTTATTTTTTAACTACAGTCTCCAATAATAGACAGCTATTTCCATACGTTTGAATAAATTCACTGGCATATAGCTAATCAAATCACCCACATGAACCAAGGAACCTAAGTACGACTAAGCTTTCAGTCTCTCATCTTATTTTAAGCGATTTTTCAAAAATAACAACTATGGTATCCCATTTTGAAACTTTAAAAATATATACTAGCGGTGAAAGATTCAAAACTCAGCAGTTTTCCAAATTTGTTTTTTTAGATTAGTGAATTCATGAATCAAACTAAATTTATGTCTGAAAATTCCAAAATTCGAGATATCTTTAAATTTTCTTGAAAAATTTCTTTCCCTAATTCTATAGGAGAGCGGGTTTTTTTTTTTTGGATTTGCATGAGTTCATGGAGAGTGAGTTTTCACGTAGTTGGAATTCAGAATTCTAAGAACGAGATGTAGCATTTCCAAATGCCAAAGATCACAAATTATATTCAGGAATTCTGCAAAACAAAACAAACAGGTCCAAATTCAAATTTATAAATTCTCGGCCCATGAATTGGCCCACTAACCAAGGTTTCAACCCAATCGACCCAGACGGCCGCATAAACTCTGCCATATACGTCTGTAAGAACCGATCACCCACTGCACAACCCACCAAACACCAGGTCTGGACCACTTGCTTTAGAAGAAGAAGAAGAAGAAGAAGATGAAACTGATTTCGCACTTTTTCCTCTCATCGATTTTCCTCTTTTGCGTCTTCTGCATCTGCCAAGCCATTGAATCGCCTCAATTCACAGTTGTTCACTCAGAATCGGATTTCGAGATTCGTCTTTACAGAGAATCTTCATGGATGTCAGCCTCTGTTCGTGCAATTTCGTTTGAGAGGGCTACTAGACAAGGCTTCCACAGGTATTCTTCTCCCCACTCTCCTATAACCAAACTCCATGAATTTCTTTCTCTGGAAGACGATTTCGTTTTAGGGCTCGTTTGTTTGTATGGAATTGAATCCCTATGAGTTCATGTGGTAAAATGGGTTCCAACAAAGGAGTAATAAAGAGGTAAGGGATGAAGGATATAAGTTAGAGATGGAGATGGAACCCTCAATTTCCCAGGATTTGATTTGCTGGGGGTGATGGCTAGGTATTCATTTTCCATCTCTCCTCTTAATTCATTTTCCATCAAAGGAGAGATTATTTGATGGCTATTTATGGATCTTCACCTTTGTTTCTTTAATTTTAACCACTTTTAGGAATGAAATTTCTTATAATTCCTAGGAATTCAATTCCATGCAAACAAAAGGCCCTTGGAGATATATTCTGATTTGATCCCTGATCTAAATTGCTCAAATCACTTGCCTCCCTATATAATTAGAGTGATAAACACTATTGTTTTGAAGTGTTAAAAACATGTAGTTATTTTTTCTATTCCTAATCCATTCATTAGTGTATATCAAATCAATATTGCTGGAGTGAAAATAGTTAGTTTGCCTACATAGGGAGGAGCATGATTTGAATGTTTTGGATGGAACAAAGGTAGGCCCACAAAGGTTCAATCAGATTAGAGCTGCCGTCAGCACTGACAGCAGCATGGAATCATTTCCCTCGCATTTTTGGTGATGATGAAAGCCAGATTATTCTTGAAATGGTTCCTAGTTAGGTTGTAGATGGCCACCCACTCGTTGTCAGAGTCGTATTGGGGATATCTAATTGCAAAAGTGGACTTCAAATCTACTCATATATTGCTTAAGTTTCCTAGTTTAAATTTCAATTATAGATCACAATCTGGGTTAGTAAGAGCTTGAGTTCGAGTTTGATTAGTAATACTTAATGCATGGATCGGGCTACATCGGATGGCGCTCATGCAAAATTTCTAATTTTCGCGTTCAACTTTTTGTCAAGTTAGAATTACCAAAACATATCAAGTTTGAGTAAAAAAGGATCGAAAAAATCACACAGTTGACAATTTGTGGAGACCATCACCATGTAAACACTTGATAACATTCAGTCATTCAGATCTGTACTCTTTTTATTTTTTTCTTTTTTCCTAGAACTGTTATTAAACAGGTCAGGGTAACCAAAAAAATGGAAAAAAACAAAGAGAATGCCAAATCCTTAAACAAGATATAGAGTTTCTAAATCCCAGCTTTTATTTCCTGATGATGTGATGCTATTTGGTACGACTAAACTTGTCATCTAAAATTCTTAGAAGGTTGTGGTATCCTGCCCCGTTACATTATATCTTGCGAAGAGCTTCATTTTCATTTCGAATTGTGAAGAAGGTCATTATTACTATCACTTATATCATTGAAATGCATTTTCTGATACCTTACCGGGGATTCTATTATTCTCTTCAAGATTCAAGCATCAAGATTGCCATCCTACTGCGGAGATATGTTGCAGCAATTTTTTTTTTTTTTTTTTTCATTGGAAGTCTGCTTACTATGATTTGGGTGGCATATTGGAGTTAATTAAGTCCATGTTGAACTAACTGTTTTTTTCTTCCTAAAGTCATCACCATAAATGTAGACATTGAGAAATTTTTTGTGGAACTCTTGGCTTGATTCTACTTACATCAGACCTAGAAATTATGAGCATTGTTCGAAAGCGTGAGAGATTAATGGTGCTCCTGGACTGGAATCAAATCTGTATTAATTATTATTGAAATAACTCTTACGCACTAAAGATGTAAGATTGTTCAAAATAAGAAAACATGTTGGAATGCTTGGTCAATGCTAAATATCTTTGAGGAATACTTATTTGGAGATTAAAATTTCACCAGATGCTTCTTGTGGGTTGCAGAGAGTTTTTAGAAGTTAGAGAGATAACAAAAAGGTTTATTCTGCACATCATTGTTACTGGGCAATCTCCATCCTTTTTTATTGATCCTTATTAGCAAGAAGGATGTCTTACTGATACGTTTGGAGAATGGTTGATATAGGATCTCTTACTGATATGTTTGGAGAAAGGCTGATATATGATCTCAGTGGGGGCAAGGATTTTGCAGTGAATGTTTCTACATTAAATTCTGATGCAGGACACACCCATGGGACCTAAGAAAATTTAGGAATTTGTTTCTTTTTTCTCTATTTGAGTTGTCATTAGTTTCCTAATTTTATTTTATGAATTGTACTTAGGATAGTTTCTAATTTGCTTAGTTTCTTAGTTTGATAAAGAGTCTTAGCCCCTTGTTTTCTTTTCTTATTTATATGCACATTGTGGTGATTGGATCTTAGTTTAGAAGTTTAATAGAATTTTGTGGTGGATTTTGTCCCCTTTAAGGTGTGTCCTCGTGTGATAGTCTCTGTGGAGATCGGCATCATTTGTTGGAATTAGAGCCCAAATGGTCCCCAAGATTGGTAAGTCCTGTAAAAAGAGAGATCCTGCACAGGAGAATCCGAACTCTATTGATTTGCTCACTGCCATTTGCTGCCGGCTGCAGGAGGTAGAGAGGTGGTTGCTGTGCCAAAAAGTCTAGATCTGTTTTTGTAAATAGGTCTCGAACTGCTGCAGGTCGGCTCAAATCTTGAGGATCAAGTGGGCCATAGCAGGAATAGGTCTGGATCTGTTGCCGGAAACATGTAGGAAAGCAAGAGAGCTGCTTGCTTGGATCTCATGAGTGATCATGTCCACTGTTGTGCTCTGTTTTTGTAACAAAAAAAAGGAGGTTCTGCAATATGCGGAACCCGAACAGTTGCAGAAAATAGGAAGAGAGACCGAGAGGGTCTTTTCTCCTATCTGGCCGATGCCCAGGGTCAGAGATCAGGCCGAACCGGCCACTTCCATCAACTGCCTGTAGTGCTGCTGTTGTTGGAGAGGACAGAGAAGAAGCCAGTCGGCTTTTGCACGTCAGCACAGGCGAATGCACTGCAGTGTTTGGTGATCATAGTTAACGTTCACCTCCACCGTCATCCACTGCCGGAGAAGTAACCGGATCCGGTTGTTGTCTCGTTGCTGTTCTGCTTTGGGTCGTGTGAGAGAAGAAGAAGGCAGGGCCTTCAGCCTTTTCAATAGTAGGAGGTTAAAGACCACTGGGCTTGGTTTTGGATCAGGCCACGCTTGGGTCTAATCCAGGTCAAATGGAGCTGACCCGTTTAGAGAAGCCTAGATCAGCAGTAGGAGTTGATGCAGCGCACAGTCAACACAACATCATCCCCACATAGGACGGTCAAAGGAGATTTGTCCAAATCGAGGGCCAAAATTGTTTATATGATTCTAGAGCCATTTGAAGTTGGATTTTCAATCTGTTTTTGCCTGCATGCTTGTGAGGGCGAGCACAACAGGTCAGTCTATTTTAATTGCATATGTGTATAAAAAAAATGCCTCCTAACAGAGTGAAGGATGATGATTCGCAGTGGAACATATTGGCAAACAAAGTGGCAGTCAATTCTAAGAAAAAAAAAGTGACAGTCAATCTCTATGTGTTTAGTTTACCCATGAAAACCATCATTATGGGCAATGTAAATCATGATGTGCACTTTCTTTATCGTAGTAGAGGGGGATTAGTTGTGAGAGGTGGATGCCCATGTAAGCAGAAGACACTGGAGCCTAGGGCTGCACAACCGGAAATCCGGTCCATTTTTTGGACTGGAATCCGGTCGGATCGGATATCCGGTTGTACTTAAATGGGAGGACCGGACCGAACCACTTATAAGTGGTCCGGTCCGGTCTAAAACAGTCTGGTTTGGACCACTTAAGTGGTCCAGACCGGTTTCATTTGTTTTTTTTTTCCTAAGCTTTTATTTTATTTTTTCATTTTCAGTTCACATCTTAAGATAAAAAAATGTGAATTCATTTAAAGACTTGAACATTGCTGACTTACTTAATGATTTTGAACATTGCTGACTTACTTAATTTAAGTACTTTGCAAATGAGTTAATATTTATCACTTATAAAAATCCCTAATATTGTGTTACTTACTTAATTTAAGTACTTTGCAAATGAGTTAACATTTATCACTTATTAAAATCCCTAATATTGTATTAATTACTTAATTTAAGTACTTTGCAAATGAGTTAACATTTATCACTTATAAAAATCCCTAATATTGTGTTACTTACTTAATTTAAGTACTTTGCAAATGAGTTAACATTTAATGGCTATAACCCCTAATATAGTTAACATTTATTATTAACCCGGTCCGGTCCGGTCCGGTCCGGACCGGTTCTTAAAATGTCTAGACTGGACCGGACCGGATATAACCGGTTTTTCAAATCCGGTCCGGACCGGACCGGATTTGTACTGTTAAGACCACAAATCCGGTCCGGTCCGGTCCGGTTTAGTGGTCTGGTCCGGTCTGTGGTTTGGTTCTGTTCAGCCCTACTGGAGCCAAACTTTTACTGAACGTTGTGTGAGCTAGATCACAACATTCAGCTCCAGCAGTGAAGCGAGGAGTGACAAGAAATTATTTTTTGCTTTCGGAGGAGAAAAGAAAGTTGCCAAGAAACATACAAAATCTTGTGGTGGAGTGACAATCCTTAATGTCAACGGCCTAATCTGAGCCTAAGTAGGTAGTGAGAGTGAGGGAGCTAGATGATGAAAGGACAACACCTTGGTCAACGCAAAGGATTTACATGACTGCTGCCCAATGAATAGGGGTAGGTGCGGCAACAAAATGACTGATAGAATGAATTGCGAATGCAATGTGCAGATGAATAATAATAAGGTAGTCCAAGCTTCTTACAACTTGACGATATCGAGTTGAGTCAGGCAAAAAGTTTCAGTCATTGATGCCCAAGCTAGCATTAACTTCCACAAGAGTAGCAATTGATTTATCGTCAGTGAGGCCAGCAACACGAGAAGGAATGTCACAAATATACTTCTACCATGTAAGAAGTCCTCAAGATGCGTAGGCGACTTCAGTGGCGAGAAAATATCAAAGGATGCCTAGGTCTTTCATATCCAATTGTGCATGAAGATACTGCTTTAGCCGTTTATTGCTGCAATGATCATTTCCAATAATGTGCATTATTTTCAAACCTTGCAGGCACATTCTCACCTTGCTATGCCCTATACTCAGTATACTGTCCAAATGTGCATTATTTTTTACTCGTTCATACACTTCCTGTTTCTTCACTCAATATATTTCAACTGAAGTTTCATCTGTTCCATTTTTAATATGTACTCGTGAACGGCCTTAAAATTAAACCTAGTCCTATCTACTCGAGCACTTGAGTTGAAACTCCACATTTTAGTTGAAGTTCTTGTGGTTTGTTATTTGACTAAATGAATTTAACATGTAACCAAGGATGAAAATAACAGTAGCATCATGAATAGTGGCCAGTTGCTGAAACGCTATATAGTAGGCGATATGTGATAGAAGTGGTGATATGTAGTGGCATAGCGATGTGATTTGAAAAGGTTGTCAAAAGAACCCAAAAAAATCCAAAACATCCAGAATATTGGAATATGCTAGAATATACATACATACCTATGTACATGTACGTACATGTACATATGTATGTATGTAAAAGTAACTAAGATATGGGTACCTTCATTGCATGAGGTCCTCTGTTGCTATATGATTAGAAGATAATAATATTGAGTATTACATATTTTTTCACATGTATACATGGCGATTACTTATACTAACTTAGAAACTAATGAAATGCTTAAAACTACCATATCATGAAAATATCATCAAAATAACAATGTACTGAAGTCAAGACTTGGACTTAAGTGTTCAATAGTCAACATAACAAATGACATAATAATTAGTAAAAAAACAACGTACTTATAGAGTTGGGAAAGGAATACCTCTAACAACCAAAGGGAATGTCTACCAGGATATATGTCTCTTTGTCCCCATCCCCATCGTTATTGTCATTTGATACCATTTTGTCATGCCCACAATTTTGGATCCCGAAAATCACACCAGAATCCGAGATTGGGTGATGCGGCGTTCCAGGATCTTAGTCTGCAATGATGTCCAATTTAAAACTTTTCAAATCATAAAAGGAGAATTTAAATGTGGAAGAGATGTAACATAAAATCAGCGGAAGCAATGTAACCAATGACGGTCCATGGTATCATCAATATAAAGCAAGTATAGCAAGCGCAAGTCATACTACATGGTTCCATATAAAAGATAACATGGTTTATTACACAACTGAAATGAAATCTAATCAACCCTCTAAAGGATATCGTTCTCCATCATTCAGCAACTCGCTACGTCGTCAGAACCCCCACCTTAAGTCCTCTGCTGCCTGCGTTCTGAGGAATGCCTCACTCTCCTAGGTAATCGGGTCGGTAACAATACCTACAACACCAAAGTATAAAGGATCGGATCCAAAAGGACCTATCCGCATAGTATACATATAGCATAGTATGAATGCATAAAAAGGGAATAAAGATAATAAATAGATCAATAGTGTAACAATGGAAACAATGCTAGGCAGATCTTGCAATAACAATATCATGATGAATCAATATAAAATGGAACATGCTAAACCATCCATCTAAAGAATATGACACATCCACACAGGTTAGTACCACGGGAAATTATGACGCTGCCCTACTGGACTCTAAATACGAGTTGTGATGGGGATGCACGGGGTCATAGCCCGGCCGAAACATAGTTATTGGAGTCTGTCGGCCTAAGTTTGGTATGGTGCAGTGTCGTGTGATACTCAGTGGCATACGTCCATCTCGAAATAACTCATCATGGTGGCAAAGTAAATATTAGCTCCTACCAAGGGTGATCAGTGCCAAGGTTAAGCTCTTCAACCAAGTGGATGTTCATGCTGACTCAAAGAACCATACTATAAGGTCGGTGTCTGGCTAGGCTATCCTTGCATGAGCAAGTTTCAATGTCTAAACAAAGTCCAGCGTCAAAGTCCAATCCATACCATCAAACCATCCATCCATCAAAGTACCCAGTAGCTATCCATCAAACCATCAAAGCAACAATCCATAACCATACCATCAAAATCCAGAATATACCATCCATCAAAGGGTACAAAACCATGCCAAACAAACCATCTACCATCTACTCCATTGTTCAAAGGTCATCCCAAACATAAGCCCATCGAATAGCCTGTCTAGCCACAAACATGGGTATATATCCTCCAAATACATCCCGGGTCTCCTCTAGGCAAACCCTAGGTTAAGGTCCTCATTTACATCATTATCCATTGGCAATTACAGTTGGAATAACAGTAAACATAAAGAAAGGAACATATAAGGAATATCCAACATCACCAATCAATAAATGGAAAATATACAAGTAATCCGACCTAGGTCAAGGCCACACCTTTAGGTGTAGGGTCCCACTTCACCAACGCAGTGGTTAGAAGTGTTTGGTGCTCTGGAGGTGAGTGGCTTGCAAGACAGCCCCTAAGCACTGCATCGGTTCCATTTCCATAACTCTATACCTTACTTTGGGTGGCTACATGGACCAAGGTTACACTCCACCCTTAATCTGTGCTTCGTCCAAAATAACAGTCCATAAGGAAGGTCAATGGGCCCCAAACTAGATTAAATTTCCAACTTATACAAAATTAGGAGTTTGCAAGAAACAGTTTCCTGGGTTTGCTGTGAAAGGTTCCATGTCGATCGTGGATACTACGGCTGCCTTACGGTAAGCCGTGAAAGAGAATTCTGTCCGTTAGCTCTCAGATACAAGCAGACTGCATTGTTCACAGTTGACCACAAGGTGACAACAGTTGACCCTATGCGTCCATGGTCAACCGTGAAAGGTTTCACGGTCAATTGTGGAGCTACAGAGCTGAAAACTCGACAATCTGTTCTTCCAAATCTCATCCAAATCATTCATAAATCATCTCCAACACATTATACCCCATCATCGATGTTTAATAATCAAAAAGTGGGCCATTGATCTTCCAAATGGGGTTCTTATCCATCAAATGGCCAAGAAATCAAAGAAAAAACTCAGAGAGAGAATTTTACAAATCAAACACATCAATTGATAGCAATTGTAGAGATCAAAGGAAAGAGAACATGCATGCTATGGTAAGTGAATATTGTACCTGCCTTGGTCTCCAAACCAAGCTATCCAAGCTAGATATCCAAGATCCAACCCTCTAATGCAAGATCCAAGCCTCCAAGCCCGAAGACAACCCTACATTTGCCCCGACAGTAAGATCTACAACTCCTACAACCCATTCCCAAAGAGAAATATGCGTAAGGAAGGAGACTTCACAAGAAGCTATAGTACTATGGAGATGGAGGTAGATCAAGAAATTCACCTTGAATTGAAGAGGAGAAGGAGATCTAGGAGAAGGGATGGTGATCCTTAGCAAGAAGTGACTGGAAGCTTGATGGAGAAACCCTAGCTTGTAGGAGGAGAGAGAAAGAGATGGGAGGGAAAAAGGGAAATTGAAATGAGAGAAGATAGGGAAATGTCATTGGCGAAGGGGAGCGGTTTTGTTTTTAGTTTTGGGATGGGGTGAAAAGACTAAAATGACCTTGCTTAAGTGCTTGGTTAATGAAGGAGATATAAGGGTATCTATGGTATCTTGCGTGGAATTTGCACAATTCTCATTCTAACCTAAAATTACATCTAAGGGCCTCTCTAACTACCTCCTAAAATCACAACTAATCCGTTCGACCTTTTATAAACTACAAACAGACCCCTAACCTAACAACTAGGCCTAAATCCTAGGGAATTTCCCTTTTACCCTCACTAATTCCCTACTAATAGCATAATTAGGCATAATTAAATATAATTAATTATAACTAAGGCAAGTAAAGGGGTGAGGCCTCAAAAGAGCCACTACCACTACCATATTGCATATGCCCATCATATTGATATTGGTGGGCATAGGGATTTTGCAAAGCGAAGAAGTTAATAGGAACTTGAAGGAGGTGGATATTCATATTGACCATAGTCATCATATGAGTATGACCTTGAAGTCGAAGATTGTTGTTCTTCTTGTTGCACTTCACCATATTGATACTATGGTGACAGTCAATGTGGATATGGCTAGTACCCTAAATATGGTCATGGTAACTAGGGATCTTAGATCTTATATGTGTCTCTAGTTAGGGAGGCTTTGCACCGATGCCGTTGAAAAGTATGATTCAAATCCATTCTAAATGATTCTGAAAACTCCAGTACATCCTCGACGTCAATGGTGCGTCGCTCATCTTGATAATATTCACTAGAATACCTGCCCTGCTATTTTTAATCTCTAGATGGATCATGGCTGCTCAAAGAGGATAGAATTACATTTGTCAAAAGACACAGTTTGGGTTGGTTCCTTATCTTGCACGCTAGGATAAAAGTAACGGTTGTGGCAGGTGTAGCAGCTAGTGGCCAAAACGCTGTGTAGCGGTTGCAGCGATACGTAGCGGCATAGTGGTGTGAATTTTTTATATGTTAAAAAATATTTGAATCTTGTGTGTTTTTAATGATTTGGAACTATAGAAAGGTAGAGACAACCATAGGAAAGGCTATTGATGATAAGACATAGGAAAAACAGTGTTATAAATTAAAACTGCTTTGCTCTATTATGTTTTAGACCGTAGTGCCGCTATTGTCAAATTAGCATAGTGGCCTCGACTGCTACAATCGATTATGCCGCCATTGCGCTACGTAGCGGCCACTATTTTGAACTATGCTTGCACGTGTTCCTTGGGATTGCTCACCTTCTCCTTCGGCTATATCTTTAACAATTGATTGATGTTATTTTTACTGAAACAATAGATCTGAATCTAACAATGGATCCTCTATATCGGCTATTCATGGAAGCAAGGGATCGTCCTTTTTGAAGATATGATCCAGATTAATAGGACAATAACTAGGATCCTCCCTTTGCTTTCTTTCTCTAGTTCTATTTCTCAACTTTAGATTATAGTGGCAGTACAGTAGTTCGTTGAGCTTTTGCACGGTTAGTTGATTCTGGGGCTTGGTGTGGATCAAGGAAAAAGTACTCCAATTTCTTTCACAATTTGATAAAGATGTAGTTTGACTAAGGATGCGAACAACGACTCTCCGTAGATGTTGAGCACTCTCTCCAAAATTCTCCCACCAATCAGCTGAACTGCAAAATAAACAAAGAAAATTAAAAAATAAATAAGTTCACGGTACATGTGTAACTCATCTCAAATTTATTTTAAAGATTAAAAAAAAAAAAATTGAAACTCACTTACCTTTTGTACACCGAAAATTTGATCATGTTAGTTCTAAATTCTCTTCAAAGCTCCCTTTATCCTACTTGCACGCCTATATCTAATGTGGAGCTATGATGTTCGACATTACGATAATAGAAGTCGGGGTTTATGAAATAACCTGCATTGAAAAATGAAGAATGTGCGTAACTACATAAGTTAAAAAATTAAAAGTATCATAAAATTATTGACCATTAGTTGAAGAATTATATTACCTGCAACATGCTATGGATGGTGCAACTGCTCATTCCACCTGGCATTAATAATTTTAAGGTATTCCTGAGGATACCTACAATTTTCTTGTATGGCTTGTTTCGCCCAATCCATTACCTCATTTATGGTTGGTTTGTCGTTACTATTTACAAGGCACAACAATTTTACTAGAGGCTCAAAGACCTTAAATATCTTTTCTACTATGGCCCCAAATTTATTATCTCTAATTAAATTGGGGACATCAAAGCTAGGACCACTTCTTGCCTTGCTCCATTTCGAATTAAGCTATTCATTTGATGCAAACATCGAAATAAGCTTTCTTTTATTTTTAACTAGGCTTTTCATAGCAATGAAATGGCTAGCAAATCTTGTTGCTTTCGGACGTACCAAGGCATTGTTGTTTGTGAATCTCTTATTAAGGCTAGCAACCATTAGTGCTCATAGATAAATCTTATAATGCCCCTACAAGACTTGATTGCATGTGCCACATTTTTCCTATTTTTGATTTCCTCCATAATAAGATCTATGCAATGTGGTGCAAATGGGGTCCAAAATAGATGCTTCCTTTTTCCATCAATATTCTATTGGCTGCCTTAAAATTGTTGCCAATATCCATAACAATCTATATAATATTTTACTCTCCAACAATTTCTACAACTTTATCCATAAAACTATATTTGTATCTTGCTGTCCGTCTCTCTTCGAGAGCATCAACGGACTTTGTAAATAGGGTCCCAACAAAAGAATATACCAGGAAGTTTATTAGAGCTTGTTTGGTATCTCTACTCTCTTTTTTATAGATCCATCTAAAATAGAGCCATTAAAAAAAGAGCTATAAAAAAAAGAGGCTAGAATAAAAAAAACGCGTTTGGTAACGCATGAATCTATTTTAAAGACCTCGCCTCTATATTTTAAGACTCAAAAGCTCTATTTCTCATCTGCCCACTTTTGGAGCATTTGGATTTTAGAGGATTTGCCTCTAAATGTCTAAACTGGACAGAGCCTAGATTCTTGTGCCAAACGCTCTAATTGTTCAAACCTCTGTCTGATTTAGACATTTAGAGAAATAGAGGCTTGAAATAGAGATGCCAAACATGGACTTAGTTGTGTTTGGGTTGCCACTTGCCTACCGTTCACACATAATGCTCATCCCATTCTGCTGCCATTTAGGCCTAAAGGTATCAACTCAAAGCCCATGGTTCAAAATACTATATAGCAACTGCATTATCAGCCGTAGCGGTTGAGGCCATTGAGATATTTTGAAAATGGCGGTGCTACAATCTAAAACCTAGTAGAGCTAAGCAGTTTTAATTTAAGACATTGTTTTTCCAAATTCTTCTCCTCAATAGCCTTTTTTAAAGTTATCTTTAACCTTATAAAATTCCAAATCACTAAAAAAAACACAAGATTCGTTGCTACATATGATTTGAATCCTTTTGATCACTTAAAAAATTCACACCACTATGCCGCTACTTATCGCAGCAACTGCTACGTAGCGTTTTGGCCACTAGTCGCTATGCTTGTTGCAATTGCTGTTTTGATCCTTGCTCAAGCTTTTGATTTATTTATACTCTCTATTTGACACTCATCCAATTTTTACTCACTGTTGGATTGAAATCGCAAGTGTTGTCTCTAAAACCATTAAACCTTGGGGGCTATGGATCAAGTGGTTAGGAAATTTTAATGGAGTTGAAAATTTTTACTTAGGTAGATCTCATCTAGATTATTCCATTCAGCGGCATTTCATAGTTATCATACACCATAGTGGGCCCAACTAGGAAGGGCATTTTTTGAAAAAAAAGAAAAAAAAAAAACTCCTCAGGAGTTTTCTAGCTCTCACTCTCTCTCTATATATATGTATGTATGTATGTATGTATGTATGTATATCCTAAAAGTCCAAAAATGAAAATTTAAATTAATTTAAAAAAAAAATGAAAGAGTGTAGGATTCAACAATGGGATTCACAAATCTAGTACTCGGGAATTGGTTTTCTGAGTCAAATTTGTTTTTTTCCCAAAGAAGATACAAATATCCGAATATAAAAAAAAATTCCAAAAACATTAAAATATGTTGGCTTGATCTATGGGAAACATAGATCTAACACTAAGAAGGCAATTCCATATGATTCATGGAGAAAAAAAAAAAAAGGAGAAATAAACACCAAACCATGAAAAAAATCACATTAAAACATATCGAGAGAAGAAGCACTTGAGTTGGAATGATTGATCCTTGTTTCTAATGCTTCAATTCGGTGGTGGTTGGTGTTCTACTTGTAGGTTGGAAGCGAGGGAGGGAATAGAAGTTTTTACAGCAGAGAAACAGTGGGTGGAAAATAGTGAAAATTGAAAAGAAGTAAAAAACGGGTCGATTGTGAGGGTTTTTAAACCCAGCTGCCATGCAAAGTATCAGCTGCTACAGGCCGATACATGTGAGTGTTAGTATTTTCAAATTATCATAGCGGCCTTGGCCACTACCCCTGATTTATCAGCAGGATGCTATGTATCAACCGCTTTTTTGAACCATGCATGTCACTATTTAAATGAATAAACCAATTTGCACATATCGAGTCATTGACTGCCAGATTTTGATATCAATTTGGATCCTTAGGTTACTGCAGACATTGTATAAATGTTCATCAATCCAAATCTTCCAAATCATGGGCCCCATTCTATTAGGGGAAGAGCTATGGAACACGATTGAATGGTTCATTTTATGTTGGCTGGTTGGGTTGTATAAAGAGGAATAGTCATTTGTTCGTTAGACTTGGACCATTTACTATTATTATCTATTTCTACGGTTTATTTTAGGGTCTCTCGCAACAATTTCTATCCTCCATTTAGTGTGGTTTACAGCTCCATTTCCATGCTGGGGGCTCATAATTTGGAAAACTTGGATAATCAAGATCTGCTAGGATATCAAATAATTCCTCTAAATTCATCTCCTCGAACTGTTTATGACTTTATGTTGTTCTCAGATTGTTTCAGTACATTCAAGGGGCCAATTTGAATTCCTCGCGTATTGCAATGACTGCACCTGTCTTGACAAGCATTGTTCCAGGGGAAGGGCCCCTTCACTCTTCTGCGTATTATATTCAGTTGTATCTGCCTGTGAAATTTCAAGCAGTCCCACCACTTCCACTCCCCGAATTGAATTTGCACCCTGACAAGTGGGCAAGTCAATGTGTGGCAGTCAGAAAGTTCTCTGGTTTTGCTAGAGACAGCAATGTTGTGAAAGAGGCAGAGAGACTTTCTATCAGCTTGAGCCAATCTCCATGGGCAAATTTGACTTCGAAAGGCAAGTATGCTTACTCAATTGCTCAGTACAATTCCCCTTTCCGTTTCATTGGCCGTATAAATGAAGTGTGGGTGGATGTTGATTCAGAATCTGATGGTTGTCAATCTAGTGGTTTAATAGAATCATACTAGGACTGCAGATTTGATCAAGACATGGGTGCCATAAATTCTGCAAGTTTATAAGATGCATATATGTGTACAGGAAATGTAAAACAACAATCACTTGTGTATTAATAGAGTAATTGGGATTTGGTTTTTCTGACTTGAAGCACATTTTAGATATCTGGTTAGCTCACATGCCTTGATTAGGGACGTGAAGTAGCATGCATACCATCATATGTGTTGTAACATTATGTGATGCATGTATGTGTACAGGTGCTGAAGTAAAACGACAATTACTTGTGTATTACCTGTGATTGATAACAGCTTGCTTATTGACATTCAACTTGTTGAATTGGAGTTGGAAAATGTAGAACCCTTTTTGACGTAGCTCTGAATTGGGATCAATTTGTTTGGACTTGCAGCACATTTTAGATATCTGGTGTGCTCACACCCATTGATTAGGTTAAGATTAGTTATTTTGTACAGGGCCTAAAGTTCTAATTACGTTGAAGATTAGTGTCTGCTCCCCCACCACCACCAAACAAAAATAACAGTAGACTATGTCCCTAACCAGTTTAGTTTTGTACAGGACGTGAACTCTCGGGCCTCGTCAAGTAGTAGAGTCCATTTGAGTAAAAACAACGTGAGACACAACATGATGTACATTTCTAATGGTAGGTGCCTGGAGTGTTTCACACGTTTCATTTTATCATGACCTTGTTTCGTCGTCGTCATCATCATCAAAGCCTTGTTCCAATTATGTTGGGGTTGGCTATGTGAATTTTGTTTCTCCATTCCGATCTATCTTGAGCTTTTTCATGATGATGTGTACAAGCATTAAATTATCCCAATTTAGGATCACTAACAGGAAGTTAGCAGGCTTACTGATATGTGCTGTCAGACATTTCCTAAATAAGGTCGGATTATTCCTTCGAAACATAAATTTGGCAAGAAGATGCTGAACTTGTTGAAAACCCAAGAAGATGATGAACTTGTTGAAAACCTACAGGCCAAAGCAGGCGTTTTGCTGCTTCTTGTGATCATAAGCTTAAGCTTTACACTGTACGTGTATAAGATCATAAGAAATAAGACCAGAGAGAGAGAGAGAAAGGAACGCAAAATAGAAAGAAAAATGGCATAGTAGAATCAGTAACTTGGTTTATATCAACTTCTGTAGCAGAGGATAAAAGATCAAATATACTGTAAAATGAATTTAGTTATCCATTCCAAGAAGCATACACCAAGTTATTTCCATCTAATTTGTTTGCAACGTTTTACATGTCTCGTGCAATTTACATATGTAACAGAATCACATGTCCAAAATAATGGCGTGAAGATTTCCTTTGAGGCCAATATGAAAAAAAAATACCAACTTTTTTCAATAGAACTCAAGCCCAGGCTGCCCAGCCACCCCTAATTCCCGCCCTACCCACACTGAAGCTGTGCAGGACTTAGGATTTTCCTATTTATGCTTTAGATTGAAGAGTATCCTGCCCTTGGTAGAGTGGAGATTGAAATTTTAGCTCATTTACCGATGTAAATGGAGCGATTGTATTATACATCCACAAAAGGTGCCAAGTTGGCAATCGTTGCTATTTCAGTCAAACATGTCAAAGAGTTTGAATCCTGCCAAATATTTTCCATGCATCTTGAAAATAAAAATAATCTATCTTTTTTATTTTAATTGCACTCTTGTGGGCCTCCAATTTCTCATTAGAACTTTTCAGCATTTTCATGGATCTAATAAATCTAAGGTGTGAAGTTTCATATCCTACATCCTCATTGATTTTGAGAAATATGTGAAAAAACGCAAATGTTAGGCGACCCTATCTTACACTTTGTATTATGAGATAATTTTTTTTATTTCTTTTATTTATTTATTTTTTGCCAATAGAAGGGAGATTAGATTAAATGACATAAAGTTTGAGGTCCACGGTAGGACCTTGGTACAAAATATCAAAATAAATGAGAGGGGGTTATCAACCCCAACATCATCAACCTAACAAAACCACCGGAAAACCAACATCCAAAAATAACAACTGAAACTGAAACCATGTTTCAAATAACAACTGAAACATTGAAACCCTGCTGACTTGACAAAGGAAAAATCGAAACCACCCAAACGATCATTAGCTGTTTACTATCTTAGAATTTTCTTTAGAATTTAATCTTATAAAATAAACACCTACTTTAAAAAGAAAGAGGAGCATGTAATTACCTATAAGAGTGGAACTAATAGGAGTCGGATAGACTTTCTTGTACAAGGAGAGTATGATCAACTATCTTGTAAAGACTATAAAGTTATTTCTATGGAGAGTTTGACCACATAACATAGAATAATAGTTTTAGATGTTTGCATTGGTAGTAGAAAGGGAAAGGTAGTAAATAGAATGGTGCTCTAAAACAAGGTGGGGTGATTTGAAAGGGAAAAAGGCAGAAATATTTAAACACTCGAAAACACAAGTAGCCTATCCTTCTTTTTCTTTCTTTGTTTTTTTTTTTTTTTTTTTAATCTTGTGGGCCTCCAAATTTTTATTTGAACTTTAACATTTTCATAGAACTAATAAACCTAAGGCTTGGAGTTTCATATCTTACATACACATGGATTTTGAGAAATATGTGAAAAAATTTCAGATGTGAGGTCATTTTCTAAGGCATTTGCTTCCTGCTCAAGAAGGCTTCAAGGAGTTCCAACAAAACAACTGTGTTCAGCCCCTCGGGGCTGAATGAACCACTCTATTCAACCTCTCATGGCTGAACGGAACACTCTATTCAGCCCTAAGATGCTAAACAAAACTAGTACATTCAACCTCTTGGGGCTGAACAAATCCACTATGTTTAGCACTAACAGACTGAAGAAATCCAGTCTATTCAGCCTCTAAGAGACTAACAGAGTGGATCTGTTACAAAGTGGATTTTTTTTTGTATTAAATGTTTATTTTATTGTTCTTAATAGTTGACGCTATATTTCAGGTGATGGACCTAGAGTTCGACCGATAGCTTCTAACAGCAGTCGTCTTGCAAGAAGAGTTAATGATGTTCCTGAAGAACCAGTTGTCCCGGACACCCAGATGGAAGAGAGAAATGAGGATGCAGGTTTTAATGAAAGTGTTGCAGAAGAGATGACTGGACCGATTCCTGGCGGTCCAGCAGACACTTCATTGTTGTCTAGTTTCCATACACATATAGCTGCATATATTTCAACATATTCTATATGTTAATGCATGGGTGATATAAGGACCCGTTCTTAGAAATACCTAGTGGGACCCAATTTGACCAAGTCACCCATAGGTTATCATATTTAATAGGCGATTAGTATGAGAAGTTAGTAATTTCCTATTAATTAAGTATAGTTATAGGTTAAGACCCTTGTGATATTAATAGTGGTTTTCTTAGAATTAATTAACCAATTAGAGGCGTTAGTTGTAATTCTAATTATAGAGGGATTTCCCTTAGAGAGTTGTGCAATTAACTTTAGAATGATCCAACTGCCCATTGCCTAACCCATTAGCTCATTAATTATATGAGATCACTCTTGTCTTTCCTACCACACATTTTCCCTTATTTTTGGAAATCCTAATACCTTAAATGACCTTTGCCTCCTTCATTCTCTACCAAGTAAATATGGGCACTTTTGTCATAATAAATAGCCTACTTTATTACCCTTAGGCTCCTTTATTCACAACCACTCATTTGAGGATACTTTAGTCATTATATATTAATACCTAAACTACCTTAGTCCTTATCCTTTATTTCTATTAGCAACCAAGGACCCTTTGGTCATTCCATTTTAGCCTTCCCCAAATACCTTCATCCTTATCCTAAACTTACACTAGCAAGAGAGGGCACCTTGGACATTTTCCATCCCACCTATTCCTGTATAAGAAACCTGCTAGAAGCTCCCCAAACATTTCCTACACTCTCTTCCTCTCATTTCACTACAATTTCCTCCCATCTCTCTATCTAAGTTAGAGATTATGATTTCTCTCTCTCTCTCTAGATCTTATCCCTCCAATTACTAGAAGCAAGAGCCTCATCTACATCTAGCCATCTACAAGCTAAGGAGCTCATCTAATCTCATTCCCTCTTTCCAATTCCCTTGTAGTATAGTCTTTTCTCTTAGAGTTCCCTTTCTTATGCATTTCTCTCTTTGGGAATGGATGTAGAGATTGTAGATTCAACTATTAGGGTGATCTTAGAGCTACTGGAGTGGAGCCCAAGCTATTTGAGGAGCTTTCTTCCTAATTAGGCAAGTTGACATGCTTAGATTCTTTAATTAAATGGATTAACATGCTTAGATTGGTAATTGTTGTCTTTTATGGATGTCTGGCATGATTTCTGTATTGGATGGTTGATTGGATGATATGATGTGTAGAATTGTTAGTCTAAGCTCTTTTTATGTGTATTTGGCCATTGATGGATGAGAATCCCCCATTTGGAAGATCAATGGCCCATTCGTGATGAGATCATGATGAGGGAGGTTTGTTTGATGTTTGTAAGTGTTTGGTGAAGATCTAGGATCCATTTGATGTAGTTTGATGGAAAATGGAAAAGGGCAGGATGTTGAAAATCAGGGTCTTGTGTGAACCCGGTCGACTTGGTCACCCAAGCTGTCAATCGGGCACACAGGGAATTTCCCCTAAGCTTGGAGCAGAAAATGGTTACAGGTACCTGACCCAGTGTAGCTGGTCAACCGGCCACATTGTGGAACACCCCACCTGCCAGATGCTTGTTAAAATGCATGCAGTGTACTCGATCGATCGGGGGACCCTCCAGGTCGATTGGGGACACTGTAAACTGTGATTTCTGCTTCCCAGTTATTTGTTCCTTTCCACAGAGTACCAGGTCGACCCTTGGACCCATGATGTCGACCTGATACACTGTAAACAATGATTTTTCGGATTGAGTTTCCTTTCATGATTCGATCATGTGTGGGCCCTGTTGACCTTCCATTTGGACTGTTTGGGATACGTTAGACACGAGTCAAGGGCTGGGCTTAACCTTGACCCGTGTAGCTACCTAAGTACGGTCTTAGGTTGTAAATGGAACCCGATTCAATGATTATGGTTGACTTATGTTGCTAAACACCTTCAAGAGCACCAAGGATACATAATAAGCATCTGGGACTCCGTGATCACTGTATTATGTGAAGTGGGACCCTGAACCTGAAGAGTGGGGCAGCGATCACTGATGTATTTTTGATATGTGGTACTTATATTATGGAAATGGACACTTAGGCTAGCTGGTAGGTCCGAACATTGGATGTAGGCCTTGAGAGGTATTATAAATCAGGGTATTGTACTTAGGCTTTGATACATGATCACGGTCCGTACTGGATGATATGTCAGGACATTGCACTTGAAGTCGTGACTTGTAATATTAGAAACTTAACGGTAGATACTGATAAACGGACTGTATAATGAGATAATACTAATTAAGCGTATAGAGAAGCGGAGTTTATAAGGGTATGCATTATTAGCTGTTGAGAATTACAAGGATGGATTAGCTATATCTGAACTTCGTGCCTCGTACCCTTGACTATTATCATCTCATAATAAGGATAATAAGGCTCCCGGTTCGGAGTACCCCCACTTAGTGATCTGTAGGATTGTGGATGTACGATTGGTCTGCCAAGGGTTATGATGCCGGCCGGCATGGACATTGATATTGTGATGTGGTTGAGTACAGTAGGTACCGATGGTGATCAGGTACCGAGATTGCCGGCATTCGGACCGGGTATATGTGGATGGATATTGATGTTGATCTAGCACGTAAGACCAATGACTTGGACTTGGCCGTGGCTATGGATGAGTGTTGAGGTAGATTTAACTCATAAGACCAATGGCTAGGACTTGGTTGTGGCTATGGACATTGTTGGACTCTTGTATGCTCCTATTCGATATGATGGCAGCGATGGGTGGCTATGACCCTTATGGTTAATGTCCATCGACAGTTGTTGGGACGACGACGATGGGCTGGCTCTGACCCCCCACATCCCTTGTACTTCAACTGTGGACGTACCTTTATGTACTCTTGTGGATGTGTATTGGACGTATGATTATTATGTATTGTGGATGTCGTTGTTTATTGTCTTTAACTGTCGACATTGTTACGGTTGGATCTGGATATGATGGTTATGTATATGGCAATGTTACTTCCTCATGTTATCTGTGCTACTGGTGACTCTGATGTGCTTGTATGGTTTATATGATGTCTTGATGATGATAGCTTCTCTTATATATTTGATATGCTGTATCAAACATCTGTTATATAAATATCTCGATTCTTGTTCATGCACTACACTGGACACCGTTTTCCGTTGCACTCTGATATTCTACATTACTTTCGATATACTAATCACGTAGGTACAGCTAGGATCAGGTATGGTCTTATTCCCTATCTATTAATATATTGTATTGCCATCTAAACATGCATATTTGCCTGGCTCATTGAGCTTGACCCAATTCTTGGTGTTTTTAGGTATCTTCTCTTCCGCTTTCTTTAATTGGTAGAATTACTTGGCGACTGATCCATTGCCGCAGGGTTCAGAGAATGATGCAGTTGGTGCCTTGAGAGGCGTCTGATACTTAGATCTCTATTCTTTCCTTTTCTTATAGCTGGCAGTGTCGGCTTATGATTGGATAGTTTAACTATGGAAAGTACCTTGTAATCCTTAAAGTGAAATAAAATTTTAGGGCTTTGTCCATTTACTTTCTCATATGAGATTCACACTTGTTTATATTATTGGATTTTTCGCATCTCTTGGGTACTTTCTCGTAGTGTCCCGAGATTCGAGGCGCTCGGATCTTGAGGCGTTACAAGTGTCCCCCCGCTTAGGTACTTGAGTAATGGTGGAAAAGTGGGTGTGTGGGCATTGAATATTGAAGGAGTGCAAAATAATAGTGTACACAATAAATTCATGCATAAATAAAGAAATGCACCAAAATTCACTGGATACAAATTTCCCTCCATTTAATAGGAGGTTTTTACATTCAATTTTGTGGGTATATCATACTCCCGATCATGAGAACTCATCGATCGTTAATTACATCCTCAATGGAAAACCTCTGATTATCAAGACATTGACTCGATAAAATTTACAAAGAAAATACAGGAATTAAATAAATAAAATTGACAGGTTCCTGCTCTTCGCCTTTGCTGTCAGAAGTAATTCTTTCGATTCACCTGGATCTTCATGATCATTTCTCGATTGGCTTCATGAATTGATGAATTTAATGATGATTTTTTATTAGTGGGTCATCCCTTTTAATTTTATTGGCCCATCATAATGGATTTAAAATGGCCAGACTTCATTGCTAAACAGGTAGAATTGGGTGGGTTGATCCAAAACCTTTGGTTAGATGTTTGACCTTTTCTCCTAGAGAGATTTCTTTTTGAAATTTGAAAAGTTGTGGTTTGGGCTCCCTTGTATCAAGCTCCCTTTTATCTCTTTAAACTTCTTATACCCAATTCATACGTAGAAAGTTTGAGTTGCTGGGAGATTGAAGAAGTTTGCATTAGAAATACGAACACCTTGTAGAGATCAAAAGTGGGGTATGTTTGCCTTCCCCTTTATCATTTAGTATTCCCATTTGTATTGATTAGAATTACATGTCAATCTATATATATTAAGATCACATTTCAAAATTTTTTATCATTTTTTTTTT
>QPKB01000005.1:38016872-38056331 GCA_003546025.1 Camphora micrantha
AATTGACCAAGTAATTATAATTATTGAGTAAATATTTGTAATAAGTATTCTGGTTACCTGTTCGTTGTAGTATTCCCCAAATGCATATATCTATCAGTTCATGCAGACACGAATCCTGCTTTGTATGTATCTAACCAACTGCATTTAACGTACTGAAGTGCTTCTGCATAAGTGATGAAAGTGTTATTTATCATTAATAGTTGTTGAATGTACTCTTCTTCTGTGGAGGTAGACATCAACATATTCCAACACATATGAAACTTGTCCCATATTTCCTTAGTTTCAAACAACTTCTTGCATCTCGCCAATACCTTTTTACCAATGTGCCATCTGCAAAAAAAATTTGTAGCATCAGGAAAAACCATATTTATGGCTTTCAAAAGTGCCAACTCTATGTCCGTGATGATAACATTAGGAAGAATACAATCACCAATGATACTACGCAATACACCCAATGCCCATGCGTAGTTATCTTCGCGTTCTGCATGAAGGTATAGAAAGCAAACCGAAAAAGTCATTTCAGTAGACGTCACTCCGACAATCTCCAATAGGGGCATACGGACACGGTACCGATTGGTCTTGTAGGTGCAATCCATTATCAAAACATACAGAAAAACACGCAACAAGTCTAAGCTAGTAGGGTGTGTCCAGAATAAATCAGTGACCTTCTCACTATTGTCATACATCCTATGCCATTCAATGTAATTATGCTCCGCTAACGTTCCCAACAGTTGTTGCATCTAACTTCTCCCACCCCACTCAGCGATTTTATGCTTATAACGTGCATTATAGATAGTCTTCATTGTGCTTACATTTAAATTATTTCTTTGCTTCAATGTAACCAAAATCTCCTTTGGTTGAACCATGCTCCTAGACATATCAACCAACAACTTTGTTTCGTCCTCAGACAATCTCCCTACAAATGAGTGTCCCTCTAGATATTTTGCAGCTGGATGATTATGCACACTACATATAACTTTCAACATCCAATCATCAATTTTGCCCAACTTCTTGCCCTTGAATGAAAATGGGCATCCACATTTCTTTGATCCTGTCTTCTTGATTTTCTTTTTAGTATGACACTCTTTCTTGGCCATCAAATCTTTCTAGTGTCCACTTCTTTCACATGCAAGGATAACTCTGGGTTTTTTTCCAATCCCACCCGCATTTGATACCTTAATGACAATAATAAATCCATTTCTCCTTCCAACGTCATGAGCCCACATGATTCATGCTTCCTAACTGTTGAATATCTGTGCATAATATAATTAAATAAGATGATAATAACTCATAACGTTCATTTTAAATGTAATTCAACTATATTTCTTACCTCTTCAGTGTTAAATTCATGACTATAGTCCACTACGCATTTGGAGCGAACTTGACTACACTGTGTAGACACAACATTCTACATTAAAGCATTGATTGATTAGAGAGGAGGGAGGAACATATTTTATAGAAATTGAGAATAAACTGCCACTGTTTAGTAGTATCTTGCTGAACCAAAATTTTATGTTCAGTGTTCAGTCATATTTGGTAGAACATAATCGTTTCGTTCATCCTTATTCGGCTGAATGTAAATTTTTTGTTCAGCCATATACGGCTGAGCAAAATTGATACGTTCAACTATAAGAGGCTAAATGTTGTCAGTTTGTTCTACACTGAAAGTCTGAACGTTTTGAGGCAACAGAAAATAAAAAACACTTTACAAGCTTCGAAAAATGCTAGAAATAAATAAAAAAAACACACAAAAACTTATCTTCTCACATGAACTGCATTGTTACAAAAAAAATGATATAGAGAGTGAGGTTTCACTAAGAAGTAATGTCTGACAATGGTGGGATGTAATGGGTGAGTAGAATGTGATAAATGGAGAGATGGTGATGTGAAGGGAAGAATGAGATTGGAGGGAGAAGGGAATGAGAGTGAATGGATGAATGAGACGGTGGAATGGAAGGAACAAGATGATGACAGTGAAATCGGACGGTGTGCAGAGAGATATGAGCAGTATCATGTGAAATGTGATTGTCCTTTTTGGTCTTTTCATATAGAGTCATTGATCATAAGTATTGGAAGAGGGACCTTATGATATCCCCACATGTACTTTACGAAATTATAAGCACGCAATAGAATATGAGGCATCTAGCATTTTTATTTTTATTTTTAAGCAATATTTGATCTTCCATAGTATGTCTCATATAAAATATATAAGAGGGAAAGCTATCCATTTCATAAGTCCAATGTGTTTTTACATTCATAGGGATGTCAATAGAGCCCTCATATGAGGGTACGTAGCCAAGCCCGATCTAAAACAACCTGCAAAATAAAGAATCTTGATTTTTTTTTTTTTAAGTCAGAAAACCAGGCTTGGAAATTTTTTTTGTAGGCTTGCCAATTTAAGGGCAAAGCTTGGTCAATACTAGGTCCAGCTTGGCCCGACCTCTTATTTTTCATTTCTATGTGAATTTATTGAAGCATATAATGGGTTTATTGATTATGATTCTTCCGTAATTCTTACATTAATTTTAATATGCTTTTATCTCCCTTTTATGTGATTATGGGTTAATGCATGATTATTATGTGATTTTTTTTATTTTTTTCTTTCCTTTTTCTTTTTGCAATGGCTAATTTCTATAAAGTTGTTGTGTACGTGAATTTATTTACTATGAAAAAATATATATAGATTTATTTGAGCATATATATGTGGGTTTACTTGAGCATGATTATAATGTGGTTCTTATGTGGGTTCTTATTAGATGGGATAACTTCTCTCGTTATTAAGTCTAATATTTATCCTAATACTCAAATTGAGCTCCAATGGCCAGCCTCTTGATGGATTAGAACCTTAAAAAAGAAAAAACGCTACAAATCCCAATTGTATATGCTCTAGATGAAATAAAGAGACAATTTATTTTTATTTTTCTTTTTATGTAAATTCATTTGTTTGTTCAATATTTGATTACCTTAGGTTAGATAATTAATAAGGATGGAGAGATTGAGGAAGATAATGAGTATAAGAAATAGAGTAGAATTGTTGAAAAAGACTTGCTTCTTGAGTCCTTTGTAATTGGCGCATACCAATAAGATAGGAGAATAATTTTACAAAACAACAATTAAACCATATATGACCTAGGGAGCATTGTTGGCCAATTAAAAAGCAACACCTTCAAAAAATGAATATAGCATAGACAAGAATCTTGAGGTGGGTGCATGGTAAAACTAGAAAAGATAGAATAAAAAATGAGTATTTTCAAAAGTATTTAGAGATTGCATCACAAAGTGATAAAATAAGAGAAGTTCATTTGAGATGGTTCGGGCATATCCAACGCAAGCTAGCAACAACAATAGCAAGGAAAAAATTCTCTATACAAATTGATGAGCACAAACAAAAGAAATAGATGAAAGAGGTCGTAGATAAAACTAGTAACAACCAATTATTATATATTATAGGTGTAGGATTCGATTTCGAAATTGGAGTCTGATTTCGCAATTGATTGCAAAATTGGAGCTCAATTTCGATTTCAATTTTTATTTACGGATAGATTTTAGGGATTTGGAAGAAATTTTCAATTTTAGTCTTCTAAATCTAGAGTCCAACACATTCAACACATCTATCTACGCATTAGTTTTTTAGATGAAGATGGTTTCTCATGTGATCTCAAAATATTCTTTCTAACCTATAAGGACACACGTTGCATAGATATATGGTCATAAATTATAAATATATGGTTTAAAATTATTAATTACTTTTTAATATTATAAATTATATTGCTCGCGATAAGGGCGGGAGTGCTTTGATAGTATATAAATATAAAGAATTACAATCTATTTGAAAATTTCGTTTAAAATAAAGGGAAAATTACTGTACAGAAGCTCTAAAATCCTATATTTACCTATGAAAAGATAAAAAATTACAAATTACTAAATCAAAGATCGTATAAGAAAGTAAGACCATTTTGCCCTTTATCCTAGGATATATTAATCGTATAGGATATCCCAGTTTTCGATATCACTATGTCTATATAACTTCCTGGCCTGATTTGTGGACCGATCCTATATGGACTACAGGTGGCGCTGAGTTGGACCAAATGGGTTTTCAACTTTTCAAAGCCCGAAGGAAGAGAGTTTTTTTTTTTTTATATGAAAATCGCAGGAAACAGGGAAACAAGCCCTAAAACGTTTTCCTCTGACTCTTCTCCCCTCCCAAACGAGACTCCACATCGCCTACAAATCGGTCATCTCTCTCTCGCTCGACGCTTTCCTCTGATTCTTTCTTCCCTCTCAAACGAGTTTTCACATCGCCTCCCTCTCTCTCTCTCCGGATCCAGCGCCGCACCTGCTCCACGTTTTCCTCTAGCTCTTCTACACCTAAAGCCCTCCAGAAGTTTTTCAGCCCGCCAGATATTTTGAAACTTGAGAAGGAAAACATAACAGAATGCCCTAGACCACACCATCGCTTATCTCTCTCCCTCTCTCCATCGCAGCGCCGCGCTCCCCACGGCTCTCCTTCCACATCGCAGCGCCTCCCTCTCTCATCTCTCTCGGCGGATCCAGCGTAGCACCTGATCGCTTATCTCTCTCTCTTAGACGCATATTCTTCCTCTTCTCCTTTCTTCTTCGACGAAAGGGGGAAAATGCACCTGATCCGAAAACACAGATTATGTGCCCAATGGATGGAGAAGACCCAGCTCTCCAACTGCACCTTCAGTTGCAGCTCCATGTTGGGACCCCCTCGCAACAACCATCCCCATCTCAGTTTCCAAGCCCATGGTCTTCGACGGTGGGCATCCCTTTCGAGACCCCATCTTTCTGTCTATCAGCTATAAAACGAAGTAGTTGCATTTTACGGACCCCCTTGCCTCTTTCTGTTTATCAGCCCTATAAACTACAGTGACCCTCTCCTTTATCGTTTCTTCCTTTCGTCTCTCTTTGGTAAAAAAACCACCTAGGAAAGACTCTTTCCCTACCAGTTTTGGGTTCTTCTCTTCTTTTTTTATCTCTCTTTGGTCTTTCACGATCTTTCTCTCTGTTGTTACGTTTCTAGGATTTCTCTTTTGGGTTGTTAGTGTTAGCAATGAGTAAAGAAGCAGACATCAGATTCACGCACCTCTCTTCTCTTCCCTTCTTCCAAGCTCAAGATGTTGAATAGCTTTATTTTTCTTTATTTTTTTTTTTTCCAGTTACAAAACTACCCTCCATAACAAGCGTTTTCCTTTTCTTTTCTTGGGTGTCTTTCACTGGTAGACATGTGTTCTTAAAGTTTACATACACTCTGATGGATGCAAGCAGAAGGTGAAGAGACTGCTTCAGAATATTTAAGGTACATTTTTACTTCTTGTCTTTTCTTAATTGTCATGGGTTTTCTTCTTTAGACTGTTTTGGTATTAATTTTTTTATAAAACAATCTCTAATGGGGATTTTTTGTTGGGTTTTTTGGATGTATTCCTTCAACTTAGATGCAGAACAGGGGAAGGTGACAGTTGCAGGGAATGTAGATCCAAATACTTGCACAGCTATCGTCCTCAAAGGGAGGGAATCCTCACCTCAACAAAGTAGTTCCAAGCCCTGTAAATTAATAATGGAGAAGGTCCCAAACGTGGGAAACCTCAAAAGGGTGGAAAAGATCAAAAGGGCCAGAAACAACAGCAACAACTGCTACAGAAGATTAAAGGGTTAAAAGATATGAAGTTGCCTCAATTCAATGACCTGAAGCTGCCCACCAAGGCCCAGAAATCTGTCAAGTTCATGATGACATGGATATAGTTTTAGTTTTATGACATAAGTATCAATATATGTTGATAAGATAGGAAATAATATATATGGCAACAATCCTAATTCAAGTGCTCCTTTAGTTTGAACAAGTGTAACAAGATTTTAGTGGATGAATCACTAAAATTATCAAAAATAATAATAATATGATGTCTGATTTTAGTGGATGAATCACTCGTCTCTACCCTTAATCCTTAATTCTTAGAAAACAAATCTACATGCTGTTATAGCAAAAGCCATACTTGAAATATCGAAAATGGCTCAGGTCAAAGCATGGTCTCACTAGAGCGATTTTTTTTCTCGCTGTAGCGAAAATAATTCCATTTTAGTGTATCAAAAGACAGAGCAATCTCTCGCTACACCGAGAAAGTTTCTCGCTGTAGCGAGAATTTTTATAAAAATTCGCAAAACAGGGGAAGACCTCGCTGGCTGGTTATTTCTTTTTGGGTTATTTTCGTAATTTACTTCGGGACACCTTTACTCTGTGGGGCCCACCTCTTGATTCTTTGTGGCATGAGATACGGCCACGTTCATGGATCAAAATGCCTGATATCAAAACCTCTCTATCTCACTGACGATGGAGCCTCCTGTTTTCAAACCATACCATTTAATCACACCCTGCCAACAAGAAAAGGACAAAAAAGAAATTGGCAATATCACCTCTATCTCTTGTTGGAGCTATATATTTTGCCAATGGGATTTTTCATATAAAGTCACTTTTTTCTTTTCTTTACATATGATGAAATCATGAATTTCATTATGTTTTTCCAATCTCATTAGAGTGATATATAGTTCGGGTTGGTCATTTTTTGAGGTTATACTTTTTTGATTGGACCATTTGGATTATGATGGGTGGGCTCCATGGCCAGCTGGCTATTTCGTAATCTACGTTGTATAAAAATGAGTTATATATGGTAGTAGGTAATTATGCAATATCCTAAGAGCATAGGATATCCCACTGTGCGATATCCTAAATGTCTAGGATATCGAATAGTGCGATATTGTACTTACCTGGGATATCGCACTGTGAGATATCCTACTGGATTGGGATATCACAGGAAAAGGGTAAAATAGTCCCACTTTGGTGTCCTTATATGTACGATCTGCTCCTGATAATGTCCGTACAGTAACTTTTCCAAAAATAAATTCGAAAGTAGGCGTGGTACTCACGTGTCCAGGCTTCGGGGATACTGGTGAATTGCAAAGGCCTCGTATGTGTGGCTGCAGGCCTCTCGTCGTCTGACATGCGTCGTATCTAATAACGAGGGCCGGGCCTCAAGGGTGGTAGGTAGTATTAGAATTCAAGAATCACAACCACCTCCCTGAAAAGCAAACCAAACAGAACACAGAGCTATTTAAAGTGCCTCGAGTAAACGCCTTCCTCTGATTGGGAGAAGCTGAGGGCCAAAGAGAAGGACTCTGCAATCCTCGATCCACAGAGTTTCAGGTGCATTTTGCATTCTATTTTCTTTTCCATTCTTTTTACCATTCTTCTCCATCTATCTTTTATGTGTATCAGGCCCCCTTTACTTGAGTCTTCTCTCCGTTTCTGATTCTCTAGTCAGGATCCTCTTACGCAGGGATCATTAAAATCCTATGGCCATTCTCTAAATCCATAAATCCAGACAGTTCCAAATAGAAGTCCCTCCAAGTCACTCTATAATGTCAGACTAGCATTCAAAATAATTCCTCATTAATATTTAGTGTCCATAACCATTCAATGACTTTTCAATTATTTTTAGAGCATATATAAGTTGTTGAACATTGAAGACCTACAATACTAATTAGGATACTTTAAGAGAATTTTGAATATTGGGTTTGCCATTTTTTTTACATAACCCATCATTTCAAAAGACTTAAACTGAAGTTCAGCAATTTGAAAAGTCTTAACTCAACTTAGGCCAATCAGATACTAAAAGGAGATAAATTTAGAGAATTTCACATCCTTCTCAGAATTAATTCCCATTTCTTGGAATCTTTTTATGGGTTGTAGCTACTTCTATATTTGAGTCGATTCTTTTTTTTTTTCATCGGACCAGTGAAGTCTGTGTTATAAGTTTTCCATGCCCAAATCAAAACTAACATGGGTACAACTTTGGTCAATCCTGTATTTAGGTTGGATTAGGAGCCCAAATTATATGTTTTTTCTTTTTTTTTTTTTTTGACACCGTCACCATACACGGGCCTGTGATTTGGGGGTGGCCTTGGAGATCTTTGAATTCTCCGATCCCATCCCATCCCCAAGTGAAAAATACTTTAAGTTCACATAAGCATGCATTTATTTTGATCGATCCGAATTTATACATAAAGCTAGTTGTTGGCTTGACTCCCCCACATAGAGGATCTGGTGCCCTTGTTATTTGTGAGGGCCCCACCTGAGTGTGCTTGCGTGCGTTTGGTTGAGTGGAGGTCAACCACCACTCTTATCTGATAATGACGGATCACATGTTGCTTGTATATTTCATTTGATTCAACTCAATTGGGGCCTAGCGGTCGTTCTCCAACTGAAACAAATGCAGATGATCATTAAAGGGAGATGCGCATGAGAAACAATATAGATCGGTAGGTGTGGCCTGCTGGAAGAACGTCTCTTTTGATAGGCCCTGCTCAACAGCCTTTTAGAAAATGATTTTCGGAATCTCTCTCCTTTCACACTATCATTTTTCATAAACCTTCTCTTACGTGAAAAATTTCTACCTTTGTGAAAATTTCATCTCCATTAGATTATTTTGACTCCTTAATCCATGGCCCCAAAGTTTAATAATTTTAGAGGCATTACTGTCTGGTGATTTCAACCGAATGGAGAATAAAAGTTTAATGAGTGTTATATTTGGAATTCATATCAATTCATCGTGGGGTAGTATGTTTGAAATGATTGGATTGGCTTAAGATGGGCTCCTTGACCTAAAAATATAGGGGAACAAAAAGGAGAGTTTTTATTTATTTTCTTCTTCTTATTATTATTATTATTTATTTTCTTTAAAAAAGTATTTTTAGAAAATAGTGGGGGATTGTTAGATATTTTCTAGAAAACCATTAATTTTAAAAATAAATTACAAGAGACATTTGAATTTATCTTTTCAAATTGAATGTGTCATTACAAAATTAAGTGATTTGTGCCCTTTGGATGAGATGTGGCTCTTGGGCCCATTTGAATGGATGTGACCCTATTTTTAAGAGTTACTTTCAACTCTACAAATTAAGGTGATTTTCAAGTTTTTTTAGGACATTCAAAGTGACCAGATGCAGTATTTTTAGAAGCACATTATCTAAAGAGCTTTTTCTATTATTTTATTTTTATTTTTATTTTACAGAAAATTCCGTATTTTTGATTCTAGCGTGTGGACTTTGAATCATAGTTGGGCATTGTATCTAGGGGACAAAATTTCATCAAAACCACATGTATGTGAAAAATTGTTGGCATTAAGAAAGCATCTATTAAAATTTTCATCATTTTAACACAAAATACTACTGATTTTATTCACCTGTCAAAAACCAGTCTCAAGAGTGCTGGTCATATTAGAAGGGATGGTTATTTGTTAAATGTTATCAGTGGGCAAAGATTTTCATATTAGAAGGGATGTTTATTTGTTACATGCAAAGTTCACTATATATAGATGTGTACAGTAAGAAATATGTGCAAACGTCTGTATGTATGTATAGGGTGCTTTTTTTTTTTCCCCAACAGAGGTTGGTACTTTCATTTGGTTATGTTGGTTTTGTAGATGCATGATTTAGAAGGAATAACGTAGGATGTTACTTGGATATTCAGGAATGTTAAGAGGAATAGCAGGAGTCGTGCTGGTTGTTTTAGGTTCATGCATATATCAAGCTATCCAACCTCCCCCTCCAAAGCTATGTGGCTCTCCAGAAGGTCCTCCTATTACTTCAACAAGAATCAAGCTCAGAGATGGAAGGCATCTTGCCTACAGAGAGGAAGGGGTCCCTAAGGAGAAGGCTAACTACAAAATTATCTGTACACATGGCTTCAGCGGCTCTAAAGAGTACATCATTCCAGTGTCTCAAGTACTAATAATCTTCATTGTTATTTAATGGATGCGTTATTTGATCATACTCTATGATGGGTTTTCCCATGTGGACTTGAATTACTTCATAGTTTAATGAAACCTGTTGGGCAGGCAAAAACCCAGCCCAAACGTCTCACTAGAATCGGGCTAATTAACATTGCAAATTGGGATTGATTGAGACTCATTTTTACCGCACAAGTTTATCTTTTGAGATCTACTTCATTTTTTGTATTCTCTTCATAAATTCTATATTCATATATTAAAACAGAACAACACTATGTATACCAGGAGGGGCATCAACTCTCAATCATGTTATCAGCGGTTCGAAACTATGATTTAAATGGTTGAGTTATTGGTTTCAGGAGCTGATAGAGGAATTGGGGATTTACTTTGTTGCGTTCGACAGAGCTGGTTATGGAGAGAGTGATCCAAATCCTAAGCGCTCTGTAAAGAGTGAGGCTTTCGACATTCAGGAGCTTGCAGATCAGTTGGAGCTCGGTTCAAAGTTCTACGTCATAGGAATCTCTATGGGAACTTACTCTGTTTGGAGCACACTGAAATACATACCACACAGGCATGATACTCGTTTTATTTGTAGTGTAATACATAATTTAAATATCCTGACTTGATAGTTGAACTGTTTCACAACTTAGCCTTGCCAGGGACTTGCTGCATTTGGAGCATTTGTCAGCTTTGCAGTCTAACCAGGGAACGTTTTTGTAAATAAACAAGGCTAGCTCAAGATTTTTCACTTCAAACTGAAGTCAGATATAATTTGGTCTAGAAACAAGATTATCTCACATTGCTGCTGATTCAAACTTGCTGATGATCAATCTTCTAAAATCACATTTAGCGTCGATTAGATTAAATATTTTTGCAAATATATCAGATAAAAGATTGAGGTTTTAGAGCCAGTATCATATGTTCTGCTAATCTTGTTGCTTACAACCTTACCCAATGGATAAGTCATATCGCAAAATACCATGGGCTCGTGGGAGCTCTCTTGCAAAACATCAGAACTGCTCGTAACATTTTTTGAGGAAATTTAGTGGCAAAAATATCAATATAAATAAATTCAAAAATCATGCACAGGATGCTCCAAAGTTAGATTATGCATTGACATATCATAGAAGTGAATATACTATGCTCCAACCGAGGTTGGACCGACCATGTTCAGCTCAAGTTACAATTCAGTGGGCCTTGATTTTCCCTCCACTCTTCTTAGGGACACCATTCCTCGTCTCCTTTCCTTTTCCTCCCTGGCCGACTGCTTGATGTATCCAGCCATCCCCTCCTTCCGTTCCCATTCAGGGAACGGATGGAGGGGAAGGCGAAGAACAGAGGGACCAATAGGAAGAGAGTCAGATGCCCTCTTGAGGCGTCAGTTGGTAGATATGGCGTGCGTTTGTATGTCCCATGAAAGGCAACCATACATCACACGTTACTTATCATCATTGCTGAAGCAAACAAGACCAATTTGAAATTTTGAACTCACCTTAACTCAACTGTGCTTGTAACCATGATTCTCCATATTGCAGTTAGAAGGTTTATTCACCTGATCTCAAATCATTATTATAATGCAGGTTAACGGGTGCAGCTCTCATAGTTCCAGTAATCAACTACTGGTGGCCTTCTTTTCCTTCCCATCTATCCAGAGAGGCCTACAAGCTGCAGCTTGTGCAGGATCAATGGACACTGCGTGTTGCCCACTACACTCCTTTATTGTTGTACTGGTGGATGACTCAGAACTGGTTCCCTGCTTCGGCTGTTGCTGCAAGACACCCTGAAATATTCAGCCCCCCTGACAAAAAGATTGCTGAGAAGCTCATGGCGGCCAGAAAGCCTGATCAGGTAGTCACTCTCCGTACGATTTATGTGTGTTGATATCCTTCACTAGAATCACAAATTCTTGTTACAAGTTACCAGTTTGGTCCGATCAGGATACATTGAGTGTTCATTTAGGGGATACCTGCATCAGTTGGACTTTGACTGCCACCTGAATGCCATTTGGGGAAATTTAGAAAAAAAAGTCTTGTTATTTCAGTTCTTACTTGCAACAAAGAAACAAAAAAGGGTGACTTTATCATTATGAGGGCAGAAAGAAAACAAGTCACATATTTAGTAGGAAGTGATCGTCTGACCCTATTTTACACTTAGGATACTTTTTTGAGAATCCTATTTTACCGTAAAAGAGGAAACACACTCATTTGGTTACATGGAATTGAGCTCCTAGAAATTTTAAAAGAACATATTCCTATCGAAGTGCCTAAAATTGAGAGTCATCAAATAATCTCCTTTTCCATGAAAAATAATTACTCAGCTATCCTACTAGTAAATCAAAACCTAGTGAAGTCGGTCCCATCTATGTCTTCACCTAATATTTCCCCCCCTTCACCTGTTTAAGGTTTTTTTTTTTTTTTCCTGCACGGTCACTGAAAGCCCCCCCCCCCCGCCGCCCCGTTATCAAAACTGCACAAATTTTTTTTCCTGCACAGTCACTAAAAGCCCCCCCCGTTATCAAACTGCACAATTTTACTTGTACGTTCTCTGTACTATCCATACATTCGCAAAGGAAAAAGTCACTTTTTTGTGATATCGCAAATAAGGAGTTGCGATATCGCAATTTAAGTATTGTGATATCGCAACTCAAAAAACCCTTTTCATCCTTTTATCCCTGCATGCTTCAATTTTGTTTCATTTTCATTGTGTAACTCTCTCCCCCTGCTGATTTTACTCTCCTCCTCCCTCCCAACCTATTTACAAATACACTAGGCTCCTCGCGTCCGTTCGACGTCAGCGAAGTAGCGTGGTCTCCATTGCCTCTATCGATGAAGGATTTTGGCTCCATTGTTGCACAATCTGGGCAGACCCAAGTTTGGTATTGTTGCAGTCGCCCTTGGTAAAACCTGGTTGTCCTTCTTCCCTTCCTCTTGTAGCGAGATTCCGGTGTTCTCTTCCCTTTACCTCTTTCTCTCTCTATTTATCTCTCTTTGTAGGTTTAGAAAACCCTAAATGCTCTTGAACTCTCTCTGACAAAAATCAAGAAAGAAAAGAAGAACTCTAGAACATGAGAACATGAGTGTTGCATCTCTACTTTCAGTTAATTAGAGATGTAACCATGTGAATATTGAATGAAGTTTGTTGTTTGTTTCATCTCTAATTTACTCTTAGGATACTTTTTTGAGAATCCTATTTTCCCATCAGAGAGGAAATACCACTTAAGACTCATTTGTTTACATGGAATTGAGTTCCTAAGAATTTTAAAAGAACATATTCCTATCAAAGTGCCTAAAATTGAGGAGATAAAGGTGAGAGTCGTCAAATAATCTCCTTTTCCATGAAAAATAATAACTCAGCTATCCTACTAGTAAATCAAAACCTAGTGAAGTCGGTCTCATCTATGTCTTCACCTAATATTTTCCCGCCTTCACCCCTTTAAGGGGTTTTTTTATGCACGGTCACTGAAAGTCATCGATAACGCCTCCGCCGCCCGCCCCCCGTTATCAAACTGCATAATTTTACTTGCACGTTCTCCATACTGTCCATACGTTCGCAGGGGAAAAAAGTCACTTTTTTGCGATATCGCAAATAAGGAGTTGCGATATCGCAATTTAAGTATTGTGATATCGCAACTTGAAAAACCCTTTTCATCCTTTTATCCCTGCATGCTTCAATTTTTCTTCATTTTCACTGTGTAACTCTCTCCTCCAGCTGATTTTACTCTCCTCCTCCCTCCCAACCTATTTACAAATACACTAGGCTCCGCATGTTCGGTTGACGTCGGCGAACTAGCGTGGTCTCCATTGCCTCCATCGATGAAGGATTATGACCCTATTGTTGCACAATCTGGGCAGACCCAAGTTCGGTATTGTTGCAGTCGCCCCTGGTAAAACGTGGTTGTCCTTCTTCCCTCCCTCTTGTAGCGAGATTCCGGCCTTCTCTTCCATTTATCTCTTTCTCTCTCTATTTATCTCTCTTTGTGGGTTTAGAAAACCCTAAATGCTCTTGAACTCTCTATGACAAAAATCAAGAAAGAAAATAAGAACTCTAGAATATCAGAGTGCCGCATCTCTACTTTCAGTAAATTAGAGATGAAACCATGTGAATATTGAATGAGGTTTGTTGTTTGCAAAATTAGTAGAGTTTGTTTGGGTCTAATACATTATAGAAATGCATTTGTTTGCTGCTACAGAACGGAATGAAATTATAAATAGAAATGTATTTGTTGGCTTTTAACATAATGCTTTATATAATATCACATTACTTAAATTACGATATCGCACCTCCTTATTTGCGATATCGCTATATGTATTGTAGTATCGCAAAAAAAAAAAAAAAAAAAAGTGACCTTTTGCCTCCGCGAACGTACGGACAGTACGGAGAATGTGCAGGTAAAATTATATAGTTTGGTAAAAAGGAGAGCTTATCGATGACTTTTAGTGACCGTACGGAAACAACCCCCCCACGCAAAAAAATAAAATAAAATAAAATAAATAAATAATAATAAAAATAAAAAATATTAATTCCTTGGTTGGAATGCATTTTTCCGGAAATTTGTAGGAAGGCATGGAAACCTACAAGCCCTTAATTTTTCTTTGTTGGTAAGACTTTCTTGAGGAACCTCTTTTAAAAGTGATCCCAATGTATCACTTTACTCGCTGATTCCTAAAATTTAGAGCATACCCTTCTGCTACCACGTGGGTCCCAAAAGATTGAGTCATTTACATTACTTAGAATTTATTTAAACAGTCAGTCCGACTCAGAATCACACCCAAATTGGGTTTAGGAGAAGGTTAAAATCAAAAGGCCCATTGGCCTCTTGGCATACACAGGAGGCCCATGTGGGGTTTGGGTTAGTTGGTGTATAGCCAAATGAGTGGGACCACCTTAGTTGTTATCTAACTAGATGTGGAAGCAAGGGAAAACAGAACTTCATTTGCTTTAGATAGAATGCAATGTAAAAATCAAGAAACCACCAACACACTAATGTTCGAGTGGTGCTGGCACCCTAATTGCACACACATTACCAGGGATCGATAATTAGTTCCTCAAGTTAAAGTATCACCAACACCCTAATATTTGAGTGGTGTTGGCACCCTAATTACACACACATTACCAGGGATCGATAATTGGGTCCTCAAGTTAAAGTATCACCTCTGGACCGGGTTGACAATTATAATGAGTAACAAATGCTCGTACAATCACAAATAGACTCTATAGATTCAACAATCGATTTACTACTATTGTTAGATCTAAAAGGGTTTATACGATGAGAGCCCTAAAAGGAATTGAATTGGATCTTACAATGTCTTTCACTCGGGGTCCTTTTGTTTCCTCAAAATTAAATACTTAAAAATTATAAGCAATGCCTTTCTAGCCAAAGCCCCCAAAGGACCTTTCTAGCGAAGGGCCCGAAAGCAATCAAAGCAAAGATCTAGAAACATCATCAAATACCATCCCTTTTGATAGAAATTGTTTACCTAACCATCATTGAAGCAAACAAAATCATGAGAAAACAAGTGTCTCATCTACATCTTCACTTTATATCCTTCATTTATCACCTCTTTAATCTTCGCGACTTTGTTTCTTTTAAAGCTTTCAAGGGACAAAAACAAGATAGGCCATTATATATATATATATATATATATATATATATATATGGCTAAATTTGGGCAGTTTTGTCGTTAGTTTTATGGGTCAAGAACTAGTGTATTGTTTGTTTTGAACTTTTAGTGGTGTTTTCTACTGTTGGTGGTTGTTTTCTCTTTCTAATTCTTGTTTTTTCTTGGTTATTTGGTTTGTTTGTCTGCATTGGTGTTTCTGTAGCTTTGTTTCTTCTTTCCCAAAAAGAAAAAAAGAAAATCTTTCTTCCAACAGACAGGCCCTCAGTGACTGACATAACAAATTACATAAAAAAAAAATAACACCCTGAGTAGTTCATTTTTCTTTCTCAAGTTTACAGGATGAGGCCAATTGTTGCATTTCCTTCCACTCATGATGGTTTGCAATGTCAATTGTGTTCTTTTGATTACAGGATAAGGCCCGACAACAAGGTGATTTTGAGTCCCGTCATCGAGACATGATGGTCGCCTTTGGCACATGGGAGTTTGATCCAATGGATCTGAACAATCCATTCCCCAATAATGAGACATCTGTCCACATATGGCAAGGCTATGAAGATCGGCTTGTTCCCACCATCCTTCAGCGATATGTTGCAAAGAGGCTTCCTTGGATCAAGTATCATGAGATTCCTAATGCTGGCCACCTACTGCATCATGTTGATGGTATGGGTAATAACATCATAAGATCACTTCTGCTTAAAGAAGAAGCCTCCACTTAACCTAGCTCATAGCTGCATAGCCCTTTTTGGCATATATACACACAGAATTTCTCAAAAACTCTCCCATTTCAAAAGGGGCAACTTCTGAGATGTCCAATGTAATAATGTCACTTAAGACTATTAATGCCACCTCACATTGTTTGCACCTCATATTTTCTTTTATGAGCAATTTTGGAAAATTAAAGTACATGTTGACTTTCCATTTTTAATAATTACAAAAGTCTAAACCCTGTCAAAAATGAGTGATATATACCACGTAGAGATTCATTGAATTAATACCATATTTCACATGGACTCCTCCATTGGGCCCACTAATGAAAAATCCAACCGATCAAAGACCTTGTATATTTTATGGTGATTTCCAAAATCTCACTTTATTTTGGGACACCTCCATTGGGCCCACTTATTAAAACCCCAAATAAATAAGTGACCATGTGTACAATACATCGGATGGGTGTGCATACATTGGAAGGGTGTAATGGTGGGCCCCATGTGAAATTTAGGGGGGGTGCGTGTGTTCCATTCAGATGGATCATCAAGTGGGCCCCACCCTCGGGGCTCAAGATGCACACCTGATAACTCATATATATTTTTATGATTTGTGGGGTCCCAAGTGGGCCTCACTAGATGGATTGTACCGTAGGATCCTAAGAGAAACTTGTACTGGAGTTTTAGCTCTGCTTCTGAAAACCAGTTTTTGTTCAGCGAAAAGGTGCAGTTTTGAGCTTTAGAAGGAACTAGTTTCTGGGGCAGAATGAAATTGCATTATTTGCACATTTTAAACATCTCTTCAGATTCTTTTTACCAAAAAAAAAAAAAAAAAAAGATCACTTCGAATTCACTTGCCTTAAGCACTTTCTGAATTCAATTTTATATATTTGGCGCTAAAAGACATACAACGTTTGGGGTTGTCATTGTGCTAGGTAAGTTTGGCCCTAGTATGAACATGGCCTGGTTAGGGTTTGATTCTTGTACTACACTCTTAGGCCCGAGCCTAATTCTCAGACCCGGGTAGATAAATGGCTAGCCCTAGATCCTAAACGGCACAACTACAGTCTGGCACAACATACTCAAACATTTTCTAAATAAAGTGGGCTTTAGCCCGAGTCTGTAGGTTAAAAAAAAAGCTAAATATTAGGTACAATAACTTAATGGGCTGAGGTTGAGCCAAGCTTCAGCTCAACTAATTAAATGTCATAATCATTGTTGTAGGCTTATTACATCTTTTTGGGGATGGCTTTTCGAGTTCTGCCTTTCCACTTAACCCTATTTTAAGTCTCTCCCAAGTCTAGAATCCAGCCTTTTTGTTTTCGTAGTCTTTTTATTTATAACATCTACTAAACTTACAATATTTAGGTCACTAGATGATATGAGTAGGGCAGTGGCACCGGTTCCACAAACTTTTTCATGTGCACATCTCAATTGGTAATTACTTTTACAAGAAAACTATTGTAGATTCTAATTGTACTGTAAGTTTAAGATTGCAATGTGTAGATTTTGTCAGACTTGGTTGAGCATTGAACCATAATTCGTGGTTTGTGTTTAGTGGGTTGCGGTTTGGTTGGGGTAAGATGAGATGCTTTAAATATATCAAAATCTCTTTAAATTTACATGTGGTGCTTGCCTTTTGATCTACGATGTCGAACCATTTAAACATTGGACCTAGGTACCGATCTTCATTGATTTTTTGATATGGATACTAGATTATGAAAATCTAGATTGCAATTTAAAGGATCAATATATAGACCCACTGTCAAATTGAATCACGATCCAAATTAATATAAGCGGCATTCGGCGATAGGTCCCTAAACATTTCATATTCTGGCTTTAGATCCACAATCTTTTTTCATAGTGTGGTAAAATTATTTTTCCTAAATTGAAGACCTAAAATGTCCAAGTTAGCCTTTCGTTAAAAGTTCTTATTTATTTATAGATAAAACATATCCCGTGATTAGTGGGATATGCGATATATAATAGCCAACTACCATTTAAATGGCTACGATTAATGAAAATCCCATTAACGAGATTTTCAAATAAATTTTAAAAAAACACAAATAAATTTCAAAAGGATGCAAATAAATTTAAAAAAACACAAATAAATTTTAAAATACGTAAATAAATTTAAAAAGAATGCAAATAAATTTCAAAAGACCCAAATAAAATTTATAAAATTTTAAATAAATTTCAAAAGAAGCAAATAAATCTTCAAAGGCATAAATAAAATTAAAAAATGTGAATAAATTTCAAAAAACGCAAATACATTTGCCAAAACTAAGATAAACTAATTTTTACAAATTCTAGCAAAAAAGAAGACTAATTTTCCAAATTACAGAAAAATTTTCCAAAAACTCAAGTATTTTTTCCAAAACTTACTTAAATTTATGTAAAAAAACACAAATAAATTTGAAAAACGCAAATAAATTTCAAAAGGCAGAAATAAAATTCAAAAACACAAATAGATTTCAAAAAAACGCAAATAAATTTTCCAAAAAACAACATACATGATCTCATGCCCTTGAGATCTGATCCGAACCGTGGATTGAACCAACAACCTCTTTCTTCCCTTCAACGGTTCCTCTGCGAATTTGTAAATTCATTGCACACTTCGAGATTAATCTACACCTGTTCTTCGATCTTCTACACAGACCGAACCCAGGCTCCCGACCTCTGTCTGTGCAAGCTTCCTGTTCTCCGATCAACCCTATCAAATCCGATTTGTCGGATTTCCTCGATCATGCGAAATTGCTTTGGGGGAATGTAAGATGCTGGAAGAATAATAAGGATAAGTGGTGTTCTTTTAGGCAGCGGAGATATAAAGGACTTAGGAACGAGGGAGAATGGAAGATTTGAGATTTTAAAATTCAAAATTTTATGTCTAAATATTAGAAAAGGCAAATTAGTCATGAAAATGTCTAATGTGGCATATCTAGAAACCTCTCGCCAAAATATGGACTATAGGCCTTATAGAAAAAGTTATTGGACTGGAAGCCTTACAAGATTGTGATGAGGGACTTTTGGCTAATTTACCCTTAATATAAATTGTTTGATATTGGGTCCCATAGTGAACCGAACAACAATTTGGATTGATGTGACTCAGATTGCGGATAACAAGGTGGTATAGTGATATAGTACTGCCATTCATATTCAAAGTAAAAGGGAATAAAGCCCCTTTTCGATCGTTACAGAGACATTGAAAGGAATTTCTGGCTTCCAGAAGATGACGATGGAGGTGAAATTCGGAAGTGGTTCGGCAAACTATAGCTTGGGTTTGTACCTCCTTCGAGTGACAATTGTGATGAGGAGCCCAACTTTGAGGATGATTGAGATTCATGGGGACGAAGAAGCTGGATGTTAGCGATGGTGCTAATACTGGAAGAGGTCAGCGACTAATGAGGTGCTGCTACGAGATCCTCACGAAGGACTTAGGAGCTGAAGAGGATGATGCAAATAGAAACAGGTATATAGAGCTTATTTTATTCTTTTTCTTCTTTTTTTTTTCTTCTTTTTCTTTATACTCTGCTTCGGTCTATCTTCTCTTCTTTCTTGTAAGATCCCGATCCCGACCCCGACTAATTATGTTAAGTAGTTAATTAATTATGATTATTGATGATTTGTCTTAGCTAACGAAGGGTGTTTGGTTGTTAGTTTAGTAAATTTTGAGGTTTTAGTGATGTTTCAAGTGGGTTGGTCGTGGATTGGCCAAGTTTGGGGATGGAGTAGGACCCATTTGTAGATTCTTGGGAAGTTGGAGAGCTCGTTTTGAGAGTGTTTATTGGAGTTAGAAGGTTAGAATAATGGTTGGTAGAGTTTTGGAGAGTTCCGTGAGCGTTCGACCCAAGTTCAGTACTTGGAACGGTCCCGTTAGGATTTCATGAAAAGTTGGGGCTATTTTGGGTTGTTTTGGGTTCGAAAGATAGATTTCGTCATGCCTAACAACTTTCGTGTTTAGCCCATGTTCATTGGATGTTGCAAAAACTCTCATTTCATCAATTAACTCTTACCAGAGGCATAGTCGCCCTTTCCATAAAAAGTTGAGTTTTCGCTCGAAACCTCAAAAATTTCCCATTCTTGGTTCGTTAGAATCCAGACATGCAAGCCTCATCTCCAAGTTTCCCTCGGTTTTTTATTTTTAATGGGTTTTTTGTGTAGGAAAGTGGGGAAACTTGTGGAGGAGTGATGTCAAAGGTTCGTGAGGTGATTTAGAGTGTTTTTTAGCATAAGGAAGCCAATGCAAGTGTCAATTTCGAGTTCCATAGTCATTTGTGCTAGTTTCCTTATTCATACTTTAATCTTCAACCATGGTAGAGAATCCTTGTTTTTAAGTTCAACTTTGTGCTAAATAGGTTAGATTAATTGTATTCTAACATTTAAAAATATTGGTAAACTCCCTATCCTCAGAAATTCCCAAAGAAATGAGTAAAAATACTCAAAATTGCTCCCAGGATGCAAACCGTTGAGTGTTATCTCGGCATTGCAGAGCTTAGCGGGCATTCGTTGCCTGCTTCTCATCTTTAGACAGACCGGATCACTAGGTTGAGCTTTTCAGTTGGCCAGCGCGCATCCTCTGCCCTACTGCAGTTTGAATTGACCAGATCCATCTTGCCATTTTCTAACCATTTTGGGTTCCACTCCTTCATACCGGGATGTTGTTCGTTTAGGTATGATCGAGATAGTCTAGTTAGACCTAGTTGAGACCGTTAAGCCTTGTTCTACCTCATTTGCACCTTATTGGCCTTGTCTAATTCACATCGCAACCTGACTTTCGTAGTAGGACTCGGACTGGAAATACAAAACCCAATTGTGAGAGGGTAATTGTTACTCCACCATGATTGAAGGCCATAAAAGGGACCAAATATAATATCCACACAATCAAAAGTATAAACCGGCCCCCTAACTAGCCCTAATTAAGAGAGGAGGTAGGATGGACTCAAACCGAGACTACTGCCAGACCCGACCTTGCCCTAACCCAAGTAGTGTAAACATAACCGATTGGCCTTGACTCACTATTTTGCTTGCATGGACCCACGAAATAAAATTACTTGCTTGCTGAGGATAATCATGATTGTTCACGGACATGAATGTTCTCCTTTATTTGCACTAGTAAGGCTCTTATTCACTCGTATGCACTAGGCTCACTTACATGACACGCCATGGATGACTTATATTTGATTTCCATATTATACTCTCCTACACGAAGTATTATTATCATGTACAGAGGGATTATCATGGTAGGTATCTGAGTGATACCAAGTTGTAGGCATATTAATGTCGAGCCCCATATACTTGTTGTGGGTATCAGGGATATCGAGAGTAGGTGTTTTCATGCCGAGATCTTGATGTGGTAGGCATCTACAATTGCCGAGATGTAGGTGACGCATATTGAACCCTGCTCCTTCCATGTTATTGCTTTCTGTTGCAAGTCCTTGTTAGCTAGGTTATATCTTGCACACATGTGGTTATTATTCATGTTCTCGCTTACTTCATGTTCACAACATATGCACCTGGTTACATGTTATATTTTTTCATGTTCATTGTTATCTTGCCTTCCGCGACACTGGTATATGATGGCCCGTCTCGTTCGGCCAACAGTATGATTGTGTTATTCATTCCCACACTCATTTCGTTTACCACTATTTGCCATGTACACTGGTATGCATCCTTGCACATGTTACGTTGTACATTACTTCCCAATTTCCGGTTAAGATTACATATCATGTAATTCATGATTAATACTTGCCAGACCATGTTTGATACTGCTCTTGGTGCTTGTAGTTAAACGGTTGCTTGCAACTATGGGATTAATTAGAGTGATGCACTTAGGCCTAGCTATTGATAGTTTCTTCTTGTGCTGAGTCGTTGCATTCAGGAAAATAGTTTACTTTCTTATATATTGTAGTTGGCCATGCGCGACTAAGGTTGTAATAGTTAACGTTGTAAAACAAGTAGCAATTGGTATTATTTGAAACTTTAATATCATTATGCTTCGCTTTGACATCCTTTATGTAAAATTTGTATGGGCTCATTTCCTTAAATATATGATTATTAGATACATCTGCGTCACGGTTCGGAATTCGATAGGGCCTCAGAATCTGGGACGTGACATTTGTTCTTCTATTTTATTCTTTCTCAATCTCTGTTTTCCCTTTCCTTTTATGGCTACGTCAAAGATGGAAGATGGTGGAGGGGTTTTCGAAGGGCCGGGTTTTGGGCGTGGTTCAGTTGGCTTGAATGGGCGGATGGAGAGGGCTTAATGGATTCGTTACTCGATTTTGGGGATCGATTGATGTAGGTGGTGGTAGGTTCGATCGATAGTTTCTAGGCAAAATTAGGGTTATATATGAAGGAAACTTTTGAGTCTAGGGTTTGTGTTTTGGGGATTTTTGGGGGATTAGGGTTAGGGATTTGATTTGGGACGATGGGTTGGGCCAGAATGGGATTCAGTTTGATGAACGAAGCCTGGATGTGCTGGGATAGGTTAGATCTAGGCAAAGGAGGGATTTGGCAAGTAGTGCGGGTAGGATAAGGAAGTTGGCTTGGATTTGGGTAAAGATCAAAATAGCGATTACATTTGACCTAGCAGCCAATGCCCAAAACACTACATAGCGATGGATACGTAGCAGTTGCAGTGATATGTAGCGAATTAGTGATATAAATTTTTTAAGTGGTAAAAATAAGAATATTGTGTAGCAACCAATCTTGTTTTCTTTTAGTGATTTAGAATCATACAAGGGTATAGACAACTTCTGGAAAGGCTATTAAGGAAAAGAAATAGGAAAAAACAATGTTTTAAATTAAAATTACTTGTCTCTAATAAACTTTGGATTGTAGCATTGCTATTTTCAAAATAGTATAGCCTCAACCGCTACAACAGATACGTAGCAGCCACTATTTTGAACCATGGTTTTGAGTATTCAGCCATTTGGGTTTTGTATTAGGGTTTTGGTTTTGAGATTTGGAGAAAATTTTAGTTTTGGGGATTTGAGTTCAATTGGGTTAGTGTTTTCCAATTGCTAGGGATTCGCGGGGTCGGATCTGGGACTTAGAGCTCATATTGAGACAATTAGGAGGAGACAGGGCTTTGATGATGATGATGATAATGATGATGATTAAGATAATCGAGAAGTTTTGGGGTTCAACTAATATGAATTTAGGGAATGGAGGGATCAATTGGGGTGTAATGGGTTGTATGCATATGGTGAGGTTATGATGACGTGCAGTTAGAAGGTGAGGGTTGGTTTTGTGGAGATGGGTTGCTGCCGTCAGGATATGGTGATGGTGATGGTACGGTAGGGATGGAACACTGAATATCAAATATAGGGTGAATCTATCTTCGGCTCTAATACTAATTGATGCGGGGCGGGCAAGGATAGATGTGAGATGGAAGGAATATGGGACATCAGGGATTACCTGAACATTGACCTCATTCCAAACTCCAATCTAGGAGCCAACGATCTCAAAGAGCACTTTGGGGAAGAACTCAAAGAAGAACTAGAAACTAAATTTTCATTATCATCAACCATTATTAACTAAGCCAAGAGGCTTTACATCGATATAGTGACAAAAGTAAATACTCTAGAACTAATCTGGACCATCATAACACAATAATGACAAGGATTAAAATATCCCACTAAAATAACTGAAAAATAATTAAAAATCTAAATAAAATTAGAGAAATAATATGAAATAATTAGGCTGAGCCCAAAGGCTTGGTCGAGATAGATGGGTTGGGTCCATTGGCTAGTCGACTGATGCAATCCTAGCATTAGGATTGTTGGTGCCGAATCACAATCAAGGTTTCCGCAGAAACAATTCACGATGAAGACACTCTCTGATAAGTCCACAAAACTAGGTCATTAAGTCATCATTTCATTAGCCTTTTTTGGACCTAATTAGGTTTAATTGTATAAATTTGCACTTAATTTCATGATTACATGTATTTGGGGTTATTTTTGGAAACAAAGTCAAAATAGGTTAAAATTTATTGACTTGCATGACTTATGTGAAATTAAGTTTTTCTCGTCACATTTATGAACCCAAAATTAGGCTTTTGGTTTCATCAATGCATATCTTATAGATTTTTAACACCATGTGATATTTTTGAAAAGTTGGTCATTTTGGTGCATCACTAGGCATATAGGGTCTCATACATGGTTCATAATGATTTTCTTACATAAAATTAATGTTAAATTTATGTCTTTCAATTTGTAGGAGAAAACAAGAAATGGGACCCGCATTGAAAAACAATTGAGTAGGGACCACACTACATGCCCAACGAGGAGCCCCACTTTGTTAGCATTCAAGTTTCCAAGATTTAGAGAAATTCTTCTTTCTATGTGTTGCAAAAAAAATTGTGATTCAAATTCAAGAAAGAGATTTGTTCAAGAATGGAAAGAAGATCTAAAAAAGTTTAGAAGAGTCAAACTTGTGGAAGAAGAAATCTAATCCAAGAAGGAGATAAAGATTAAGAAGGAAGTAAAATCAAGAAGCAAGAAACAAGAAGAGAAACCCAAGTTATGTTGGACGTCCACTAGTGGGGTCCACAAGCCTTGGACGTCCCACATATGGGAGCACAAATTTGGCACACAATCTGATATTTTTTTTGAATCCTTCTCATGTGCAATCTTAAAAATCTTTTGAGGAATCCAAAGATGGAAAGAATTGGACCTCAAGATTTTATCATTAACAAGAAATCAATTAAAGTTGCCAAGATAGGAGGATTGCTTATAGTTCAAATCAAGATGAAAAAGGAGTGTTACCAAACAAAGGAACATGAAAAATTATAAAAAGGATTCAGCCAAAGGGGCTGGACGTCCAATGGCCTTGTAGTTCAAAATCTTGAAAGTTTTCTCTCCCTTTCCACTCCCATCCACCCTCTCTCTCTAGTCCCCTTTTTCTTCTTCTCTATTCTAATTTTTTAGACATAGATTGAGAGATCATGTTGAGAGTATGATGAAGAGAGAAGAATCTTAATTTTTTGTACTTCAAGATCAAGGAATAAAGACACTACTTGAATTGATTTTGCGTGTTATGTTGGTGGGTCACGATCGAAGAAGAAGAGAGACATCAGTTTCTTGTCTCTGTTACAGATCGTCTGGAGCTACAGTTACTCATTTGCCATGCCGGAGAACAAGATCGTAGGAAAAAGAGAAGACAGCAGGATTGTTTCATGGTTTGATCGGAGAAGGGTCTGAAGAGGAAAAATAGCAGACAAGCAGCGATTTGGTTTTTTGGCCTTTCATTTTCACTGTGCCCCACATCGCCGCCGAGGACAGCATGCCATCGCTGCGTGTTGCCGGAGAAGAAGGGCCCCGCTAGTTCTGCAGCGTCTTGCCGTGGCCAGAGTGAAGAAGAAGACGTCTCTGGTCATCTGGGTTTCTCTTGTAGAACAGAAATTGAAGAAGAAGAAGAAGAAGATAGGGTCGGGTCGGGTCCAGGTCAAACTAGGCCCGTTTTCTGAAGCAGTTCCAGGTCAGTTTCTGGTCTAGTCCAGGTCGATCTGACCTGCGAAGCAGAGGCCCAGTAGCAAAGAAAAGGTTTGCTGCCGTCAGCAATACGCCAGCACCTATACGATCAAAGGCAAATTTGATTGATCGACAACTGAAATTGTTTTCACGATATCTTGATGATCTGGAGTCCGATCTGAGATCCGTTTGAAGGGAAATTCTATATGCACCCACCTACTTTGCTGAGCACACCCACCTTGTGCTCAGCAAAATAGGTGGGTGCATATAGAATTTTCCCCGTTTGAACTTGCGGACTCGCCTCGAGGAGATCTATGCAGGTGTAGTGAAAGATTCGCGAAATGGCTGCTAAATTCGAGATTGAAAAATTTGAAGGAAACAATGATTTCAGTCTATGACATTTGAAGATGCACGCTTTGCTGGTTTAGAATGGGTTGCAGAAAGCTTTGAAAGGAAAGAATGCTTTGTCTGACAAACTGTTAGATGATGAGAAGGATGAGTTGCTGGAAAAAGCGTATAATCAGATTTTGCTATTTTTTAGCAACGGTGTATTGCGAAAGGTTGTTCAGGAGAAAACTGTTGTGGGCATATAACAGAAGTTAAAGAACTTGTACATCACAAAGTCTCTCACGAATCGCCTATTTCTGAAAAACAATTGTTCACCTTACAAATGCAGGAAGGTACGTCTGTTTCAACCCACCTTGATTCTTTTACGAAAGCTGTTATGGATCTTGAAAACATAGATGTTCAAATTGATGATGAGGATCAAGCCATCATATTGCTATGCTTTTTACCATCCTCGTATGAGAACTTTGTTGATACCATGATGTATGGTAGAGAAACTCTTTCTAAGGAAGATGTTGAGTTAGCTTGGAACTCTAAGGAGTTAAAAAAAAAGGTTGCAATTGAAAACACTGATAGTTCTGGTGAGAGTTTGGTAGTGCGTGGCAGAATAGAAGAGGCCGATCTAAGTCAAAATAAAAAACTAGAAAATTAAAGTGCTTCAAATGTCACAAGAAAGGGCACTTTAGAAAAGATTGTCCAGAGATTAAAGGGAAGGAGAAATCTGATTTTGGAGAAATTTCCGGAGTTGCAACCGAAGTTGCAGAGAGTAATTCTGATAGTGCTAAAGTTCTTTCGGTTACTGTTGGTAGCTCAGCTACTGAGTGGATTCTTGATTCGGGATGTTTTCGTTATATGTGTCCTTACAGAGATTGGTTTACCAATTATCAATCTATTGATGGTGGTAAATTGCTTATGGGAAATAATACAGCTTGTAAGGTTGTTGGGTGCAATCAAAATTAAGATGTATGGCTATATTATGAGAACTTTGTCAGATGTTAGGCATGTTCCAAAGTTGAAGAAAAATCTGATTTCCTTTGGTACGCTTGACTCCAACGGTTGTCCCTACAAAACTGGAGGTGGAGTTATGAGAATCTCAAAGGGTGCTCTTGTAGTGATGAAGGGACCGAAGCAGAATGACCTTTACTTTCTTCGAGGTAGTACAATTGCAGGTGCTATAGCTATGTTGTCCTCAGATTCTGCTTCAAAAACTACCAAGTTATGGCATATGCGACTTGGGTATATGAGTGAGAGGGGTATGGTTGAGTTGACTAAACAGATTTGTTATGTGGTCAGAAAACTGGAAAGCTGGACTTCTGTGAGCATTGTGTCTTCGGAAAGCAGTGTAGGGTCAAGTTCAAGATAGCTGTTCATCGGACCAAAGGTACTTTGGATTACATCCACTCTGATCTTGGGGTCCCTCTCATGTTCCATTTCTTGGTAGTGGTTTATACATGTTGACTTTCATTGATGACTATTCTTGGAAAGTCTGGGTGTATATCTTAAAGCACAAACATGAAGCTTTTACACAGTTCAAGCAATGGAAGGCTATGATTGAGAAGCAGACAGGTAAACAAATCAAGCGCTTGAGAACTGACAATTGCTTGGAATTCTGTAATAGTGTTTTTAATGAGTTTTGCAAGAATGAGGGGATTGTGAGACATCGCACAATCAGAAATACACCGCAGTAGGACGGAGTTGCAGAATGGATGAACAAGACTATTCTAGAAAAGAACCGGTGCATTCTCTCCAATGCAGGGTTACCTAGGAAGTTCTGGGTGGAAGCTGTTTACATAACTTGTTATCTGATTAACCGGTCTCCATCAACAGCTATAGAATGTAAAACTCATGTAGAGGCATGGTTTGAATCTTTTACTGATTACACCAACTTACGGATATTTGGTTGTCCTGCCTATGCTCATGTGAATGATGGAAAGCTTGAACCAAGAGCAAGAAAGTGTATATTTTTAGGATATGCAGATGGTGTGAAAGGATATAGGCTGTGGTGTCTAGATGGGGAATCTCTCAAATGCATTATAAGCAGAGATGTGACCTTTGATGAGTCTGCTATGTTGAAACCGAAGGAGTGTCATGATGCTGGAAATGAAAATAATGTTAGTAAAAAGGTGGAGGATAAAGACGGTGTCAGTAAACAGGTGGAGCTTGAGAATGAAGCTTTAGAAAACTTGCAGGATAAGGTGCAAGCAGATGTCCCAATTAGACCGAATGTAGAGGAGATGTAAAGCTCAAACGAGGAAACTGCAGTTCCAGATGATTACATGCTTACTAGGGACAGAGAGAGAAGGCCGATTAAGCAACCTCAGAGATACGGGTATGAAGATACTAGTGTATACGCTCTTAATACATCTAAGAGTATTGAGTCAGAGCCAGTTACATATCGGGATGCCGTCACTAGCAAAGAATTAGCAAGATGGGATGTAGCCATGGGTGAGGAGATTGAATCTCTTCACAAAAATCAAACTTGGGAGCTGATGAAACCTTCGAAAGGCCAGAAGATTATTGGTTGCAAATGGGTTTTTAAGAAAAAGGAATGAACACCAGGGGTGGAAGATGCTAGGTTCAAAACACGACTGGTTGCAAAAGGCTATACTCAGAGGGAGGGTGTTGACTTCAATGAAGTGTTCTCTCCTGTGATGAAGTATAGTTCTATCCGGGTGCTACTTGCTATGGTTACTAAATTGAATTTAGACCTAGAGCAGCTTGATGTCAAGACTGCGTTTTTACATGGTGAGCTAGAAGAACATATTTATATGCATCAACCAGAGGGCTTTGAAATTCCTGGAAAGGAAGACCACGTATGTTTGTTGAAGAAATCGTTGTATGGCCTGAAGCAATCTCCTAGGCAATGGTACAAGCGTTTCGATACCTTTATGGTTGGAAACGGTTATTGCAGGAGCGCATACGACAGTTGTGTCTATCACAAGAAGCACTCAAATGGCTCGTATGTCTATTTGCTGTTATATGTTGATGACATGTTGATTGCTGCAAAAGACATGTGTGAGATCAACAAGTCAAAGGCTCAGTTAAATTGTGAATTTGAGATGGACTTCGGTGCTGCGAAGAAAATTCTTGAAATGGAGATTCGAAGGGACTGGAAAGCGGGCAAATTGTCTTTGTCACAAAAGGGGTACCTTGAGAAGGTTGTAGAACGCTGTCATATGCAAAGTTTGAAACCTATGAACACTCCATTGGCAGTCCATTTCAAACTTTCCGCTGCTTTGTCACCACAAACTAAGGAAGAGGTGGAGCACATGTCTCATGTTCCTTATGCTAGTGCAGTTGGGAGTATCTTGTATGCCATGGTTTGCACGAGGCCAGATATTTCTCACGCGGTTAGTGTAGTTAGCAGATACATGGATAACCCCAGGAAGGCCCATTGGCAGGCAGTGAAATGGATACTCCGTTAATTGAAAGGTACTACTGATGTTAGGATAGTGTATAACAGAAGCAACAACACTTCTGGAAGTGTTATTGGATATGTTGATTCAGATTTTGCTGAAGATTTAGACAGAAGAAGGTCCTTAATAGGTTATGTCTTCACTTTTACTAGCGGTGCCATTAGTTGGAAGGCAGCATTGCAATCCAAAGCTATCTTGTCTACCACTGAAGTAGAATATATGGCAACGACAGAGGCAGTGAAGGAAGCTATTTGGCTGACATGCTTGGTTGGAGATCTGAGATTGGAACAGAAGCTAACAATTATTTTCTGTGACAGTCAGAGTGCAATCGATCTGACATACAATCCTAAGTATCATGAAAAAGACCAAACACATTAATGTTAGGGCACACTTCATTCGAGATGTCATTGTCGATGGTGCTATTGCAATGATTAAGATTGCTAAGGCGGAGAATCCAGCAGACATGATGACAAAAATTATTCCAGCAACCAAGTTCAAGCATTGCTTAGACTTGATCAATATGATCAATACTTGAGTGCCCTCAAGGGCAGGTGGAGACGGTGAGACATGTTTTGTGCATGAGAATCAACTTCAATGTTCGCCAATGTGGAAATTTGTTAATTTATATGGCTCGGTAGAAGTTAATAAGTCTTGGTTAACCGGGCCCCTGTATTGCCCAAGTTGTACTGTGATTAGAAGTAGGGTTCAAGTATAACAAGGTATGGGGCTGATATTATAAATAGAGACTCAGAGTCTTTAGGATGTACACCTCTATTCTGATTGCATAATAAACTCTCTCGTCTTCCTCATGAACGTTGGCCAAAAGTCAAACCACGTAAATCTCTGTGTTCTTCTCTACGTGATTGATCTCTTCTCGTAGGCCCTAGATCACAACAACTATATTCATTGTTACAAAAAAGAAAAAATGGCTATGTTCACCGGACATTTTCATTTCCCAATCTGTCCAGCACACTGCGTCTAGAAGATAAAATGATGAACACAATACTACATGACAAACATAAGGGGAAAAAAGAACTAACAAACAGAACAAGGAACTACAGGGTCAACGAAACAAATTAGAGATTTTCCATTTCCAAGGGGGTGGTACTTCAACAAGCATCATTAAAGTCCTTTTTTGAAGATACCCAACTAACTCTTTCTGATCTAATCCAATCTAGAACAACACAGAGTTTTTGTTCTTTTCTAGCAGCATCTACAACCATCTAAATGATTTGCAAGCATTCTCAAAGACACTCTCTCCTTCCCAAATTTCACAAAGAACACCCAAAGGCTCCAAATAATTCTACCTCTCCCTCAAGCAGCAACTCGACCAAATGTTGAAGGCTTCTGCAATAGACTGTTAGAAGATCTACTGGATACCAAAAAGTTCGAGCATCTCATTCCACACATCCTAAGTAAACTTGCAGCAGTGAGAAATAATGGTTCAATCTCTTTTGCCTCACAACATAAGCACATGCTAGGAAATTTGAATATCCTACTATACAAGTGATTAAAAGAGAAGTCTTGCCTGCCTCTGCAAACAACAAAAATCCCTCCACCCTCGGAGATGTCCTGTCCAATGCGCCTACACTTTTGTGCAAAAAGGTGCAAGTTTTCCCATTACATGTGAACTTTTTTGAATGGAAAAATTTTTTTCACTAGGATGAAATGAATTCATGGATTACTATAAAGCATAAGAGCTATACCATGTGTAAAAGTATACAGCCAAAAAGAAATAAAATCAAGGTGGATCAGAAAAACCAACAATCATCTTCCCTTCTCCCTAGCCATCCCAAATTTATGTAAAGAATCCACAAACACCAAATCATTCCAAGAGAACTTCATAAATGCTAATTTCAACTAGCACCTTCGGGGTTGTCCATTTGCATTCATTTACATATGTAATGATTCGCATGCATAATGTTTACTCATCATCACATTTCTTTGCAGTCAATTATGCATACGTGAAAATGGTACTACAATCCACTAATACTTCAAAATGGGCAATGTATCATGTTGTATTGTATCTAATACTTTACTTTTTTGTGTAAAATCCATGACCCTGCCATGTCTATGCCGTAGGTGTGAAACACTTTCACATCTCCCATTGCAAAGCAGTGCAAGTACAAGTCTTCACACAATGATTAAATTTGATTATGCAATTGGTCAGAAGATCAAATCCCATCAACCACTCTTATTTTTTGCATTCCTATGGACGCTTTATTTGTAATTCAAAATGTTCAATTTGTTTATTGAACTAATAATCCCCAAGACTTTTAAGTTTATTATCTTAGATCTGCATAGGTTTTAAGTACTTGTGAGTTGTGAATAGCATCCCAAACATCCCATCCTTTAGATCTAATTATTTGCACCATTGTCAGCCCCCCAATTCATAATCCGAACCATTCAATGTTCTCACATTAATGATAAGCGTTAAGATCTTTAGTTGCATATCATAAATCATCATTGATTTTTAAGAAATTTACGAACGAACGCCCAAAAATCGAAACATGTCTAAAAACGTTGGGTGTACTCATTTACATGTGAAGATTGTGATTTTAAGATACATGGTAATGTGTTTCATATATGAAAGTTTTTCATTTGTATACTTAACATCTACATGTCTAAAACCAACCCCTTGGGCATGTTTGATTGCATGAGGGTCGGAGTGTAATAAAATAAATTGTCAAATCAAGAGTAAAGGAAAAAGAAGGGGGTTGAGAGTAAAAGGAACTAAATGAAAAAAAAAAAAATTTGACTCCTCCCCAAATTATAATGTTTTGTCATTTAGTGCCCGTCAAGAGTTTTCTTTTCTTTCTTTCTTTCCTTTTTTTTTTTTTTTTTTTTTTTTTTTGTCATTTAGTGCCTTTAACTCTCAACCCCTCATCTTTATTTTACTCTTCATTTTAGCCTTTATTTTACTCCACTGCTCCTATTATGCAAACATACATGCCTTAGGGTTCCATTTCCACCACATGCCAAGACAGGAAACAAAATTTAGCTTCCGTAAAATAAAGACCTGATTCAAAGATATGCAACAACAATGCGTTAGAAGGTTCCAGAACTTCATAGTGTAAAGAGTTTTATTATCCAACTTCATCAGTATCAAAGAATTGAACATTTACATCATCACCCCCCATCAAAGAACATGATACAAGAGAGTATCTGGTAAGACTTGAACCTCAAGTCAGTACATCACAAGCTCTGTTTTGACTGTCAACAGAAAAATAATATCTTTCACAATCATACACCTATATTTCCTTTTGACATCATTAATCAATGTGTACATAGAAATAATAACTCTACAAAGATTAGCTAGATGGATGAGAATTTGGTGACTTCACACTGCTCAGTATGAAAATGAATAGATAATAAACAAAAGCTAATGAAGCTTGTCAGACTAAATGCTCCAAACAAGATTAGAAGCCACAAGAAACAGATAATGTCCAAATGAAGGTCATAATGCAATGCTTAGAGTTCTGCTCCCCTGACCCTATAGTGGGAATGAGTTGGTACTATCGGGGGAATGAGTTGGTACTTCCAATTGAAATAACATTGTTTGTGGCCAGCAGGATTTGAACCTACAAAAAGCAAGCAAAGCATATTAGGAAAGTACATACACAAAAAATAATAATAATAACAACTTGAAGAAGAATCACATAACAGTTCAAACAAGGAATCAAAGGGTATGAGACTTAAGTGACAGTATTGTGTTGTTGAAGTTTAGAAAATGTTTCCTCAAACCGAGACCGACCCCCGATTCGTGATCCAAAATGTTGATTAGATATACAGAAGGACTCACTGCGGATTGAAGATCTCCAGAAAATCTCCAAATTTGAAGATATTAGCATTTCAATCTTCGACCTCAATGGACTTCAGAGTAGTTTCTTCTCACCTATCTATATGTAGGCTGCAGATCAAAGGTTACTAGGAAGCACGGACACCTCTCCGGGGCCAGAGTGTCGGTGTCCGACACGTGTCGGACACTCTCTGGACACGCTCCGACACGTGTCGGACACGCTAAAAAGAGTGTCCTGTTTATTTTTTAATATTTTATATTTCGGACACGCTGGGGACACGTTCCGGACACGTGTCGGACACGTTTGCCTCTTTTAATTGGAAAAAATAAAATAAAATTAGAGTAAAAAAAGAAGAGCAAGGGGGGCTTTTTGTAAAAGGTCATAACTTAAAAGCAAAGGGACCATCCTTCTGCTGCCCTGAGGAGGCCGGGCGATGGATTTTTGCTGTTTACATAAATCTAGCAAATCTATTTTTGCTGTTTATATATCAAATCTGTTCTTTATATCAATTTTTTTAATTTATTTATCAGCTCTGGGTCTTCACCTTTGCATGACAATTTGGAATTCAGGAATATGAGTTCACACCCCTCCAATGAAGAAGATATAAATAAGCCTATGTGGAAATATGTAACAAAGTTTGAGAAAATTAATGAAGGAGGGGGAAATATTACTTGGCTGTGGAAATAGTATCTTTTAGTATATGATTAGATATATTATTATTATTATTAATTATTAACGTGTCCCCGACGTGTCCGTGTCCTATTTTTTTGAGAAATGTCGTGTCGGCGTGTCCGTGTCGTGTCGTGTCCGTGTCCCGTGTCCGTGTCGGTGTTTCTTAGAAAGGTTTAGATAGGATCCACCATTTAGGCATAAAGATACTCTCTAATGAATCCAAATCTGGAAGATTTTTGGAGCATCCCCAATCCATACCAAAGTCATAGTCTGAATTCACAAAATTAGCAACCATGTGAAGAAGCTATATATTTGCCAGGGTCATGTGCCCTATGATGCAGCTACAGACAGCTATCTTTAAAACAAATGTCATATTAACATTAATTAAACAATATTTAAGATTTAAGTTAGATGTGAAATTTAGAGCAGCTTTTAGAAGGGTGGTTCCAAATAGAAGCCTGCGTTGAAATTATATGGTGTAGATCAGAGATATGACGCATACAACACTAAGCGGCCATTTGGAAACTCTATTCTAATTAATACGAGCTAATTAGATTAACATCTAAAATAAAATCTCTAATTTTTAAGTTTTAATTTCCAATTAATCCATTTGGTAAAATTATATAATAAAAAAAAAAAAACTCTTACTTTACAAGGCAATCAGGGCCCACCCTTAGAATTTTTAGTAATTGGGGGCCCAATTTTTTAAAATTACAACATAGTTATTTTGAAAATTTTATGAGGTCATTTGTCCAAAACACTTGTAAAAATTTTACTGTCCACCTACATCCCGCTTTGGCAGAAAAAAGCCCTCCTTAGCCTTTTTTTTATAAGAGGAAAAATCTTAAATTTGTAATTAAGCTCTAAAAATAGAAAATGCAATTAGAGGTTCACCAAATGCTCTAATATATAAATAAGCTCTAAACCATAGAATAAGAGCTTATTTTTAGAGTTCCTAATTGATGAAGAGGTTTTTTTTTTGTTTTTTATTCTGTTTTTTTTTTTTTTTTTTTTTTTTTTTTTTTTTGAAAAGGAAGAGTAACAATAATCATTTTGCTTGAATTGGAGATTTGCTGTCATTTTTGTGTTGTTGATCCATACAACCCCCTCTTGTAAAGTCCAACTTGACCAATCTTTGCCCATCTGGTGCCAGCCTAACCTCCCTGCATGTGACCCAACCAGTAATGATGAATGATCTAGATTTCAGGGCCAGCATTCCGACTTGATAACTACTTAGACACTTGGCGAATACATAGACCATCAACATGGAAAATTTAAGGGAAAGAAAAAGATTAATAATAACAACAGGTTGACTCATGTAATGAGATTGTGGTTACAATAATAGAGTTCCCAAATGTCACAAAAATGGGACTGTTTGGGGCCAAATCAGGGTAGGACAATCCATTAAAAAAGATCAGCTTCTTTATTCCTATTTCTAAAGAATTGAGTGGATTAGTCATACTTTTTAAAGAATAAAAACTCCAGAGGACAATATTTTTCATCTCCAAGGATCGAACTGGTTTGTCAGTATCCCACCCCTGCTCTTCAAGATTCAGCTGATATATATATATATATATATATATATATATATTAACAAGCTGAATAATCATAAGCAAGATTAAGCACATCCAGACTTGAACCATCAGCCAAACAGGCCTACAGATACATGGAAAACCTAGAGGAAGATGGGAATCTGATCTTCCCCACAAAGAAAAGAGGTAAATCTATATGTAAACAGAAACTCTTGACCAAGAGAGTGTTTATCAGCTTACCTCCATCGTTGAAGGCACTCGTTTGTAGAAAATGAGAGCATCAACTTGAATCCAGTGATGACTCCTGATAAGAAAATCCTACTTGAATATTTTCAGATTCCTGGAAGAAAGGATGACCACGAAGAAAGGATTCTTCTCAGAATATCCGAGAGATCCAATAATCCATCTCAAGTATTAGCCATAACATCATCATAAACCAACCGACCACCTAATATTTCATTAATAAATACTCAATTTCCCGAAAATCAGAGAGATCCAACCAGCCATCTCGAGTCTTAGCCATAACATCGTGATAAACCCATCAACCACCTAATATTTCATTCACGAGATACTCAATTGCCTGAACTTTGTAGTCCTCATCAAGCTTCTTAAAAAGTGTGCGATAAGTGCATGCATCCGGCTGAATATCCTTCTCAAGCATCTGACAATACAATCTCAATGCCTCATTCCAATTTGCTACATTACAGTTCTCATTTATCAGTAATGTATAAGTGTACTTATTGGGAGTTAAACCTTTACTCTGCATCTCATAAAACAACTCATAAGCCTCCTCCAGTCTCCCTAGTTTGCACAAACCATTTATCAATGCATTATAAGTAATCTCATTTGGAAACACACCCTTCTCTATCATTTCTGACAAAAACATAAAAGCAAATTCCAGCCTCCCTTTTCCTGCATGTGCATGTATTAGAACTGTGTATGTCACGATAGATGGGGATAATCCCTGCCTTAGCATTTCGTAGAATATCTCTCTTGCTTCTCTAAGATCCCCCTTCTCAGAATGGGTATTTATTATACAAGTATATGTCACGCAATCAGGGATGAAACCATCTTGAATCATCTTTTGTAGCAAGCTGTAAGTCTCTTCCAAATCGCCCAAATTGCAGAGCCCATCAACTAAGACATTATACGTGATTAAGTTAGGTAGGACCCCTTTTGCTAGCATCTCTTCACAGAGACGAAATGCTGCAAACACAGAACCAAGTTTTAATTCACCAACAATCCTCACCGTGTATGCAAAACAATCTGGTTGCAACCCCTTCCCTAACATCTCATCAAAAAGCCCCTTTGCCAATACTAAGTCACCAATCCTACATGATCCATTTACGAGAGTAGTATAAGTAACCACGTCGGGAAGAAGACCATGTTCACTCATCTCATCTTTGAGCTTCCGGGCCTCCTCCAAGGCCCCTACTCTACAAAGACCATTGATAAGCATATTGTATGTCACAACAGTAGGAGATAAATGGTTTCTGCCCAGATTATCAAATAACCGAAATGCCTCTTTTATGTCTCCTATCTGACAATACCCATCAATCAAGCTGTTATATGAGACAACATCAGGTGTCAAGTTCTCCTTTTTCATCATTTTGAGAAAGTTGTCTTGTGCCTCAACCATCCTCCCCCTCTTGCAAAGCCCATGGATAAATGTATTGTAAGTTGAAACTATCAGCTTTGCACCATTCCTCTCCATCTCATCACCAAATCCCATTGCCTCAACAATACCACCCCCCTTCTTACAGTTACAGTAGCCATAAATCAACGGGTTATATGTGTAAGCTGAGACTTTCAGCCCCGAATTCAACATCTCCTTAAGTAGCTCCTGAGCCTTATCCAGTTCCCCTTTCTTTGACAGCCCATTAATCAAAACATTATAGGTAACGTCATTTGGAACACACCCTTTCTTCTGCATTTCAGATAACAAATCCAGCGCCTCCTGCACATTGCCTTCCTTACAGTATGAATCAAGCATTGTATTGAAAGTAACAACTGTCGGACAGATCCCAAAATCCCCCATTGCTGAATAAACCTCTCTCGCCTTCACCAGAAGATCCCCATCTCTAAGAACCCGAAGAACCCTGTTACAATTCTTCACATCCGGCAGAAACCCATTTCTCCCCATTTTATAAAAAGTAGACAGAGCAAGTTCAACCATTGATTTCTTGGTGTAAATCCAAAGAACAAGGTCCAGAAGCTTGACCAAAACATCTGGGCTTATACACTCATCGATCAAAAAATCAACAACTCCAAGCAAATTGAGGCTAACAGCCCGTTCAGCCACAGAGTACGCGGGCCGCATAAGGTCATTCTCAGCAAGGATTTCAAGAACAGCGCAGAAGGACGCTTCAGACCGGTCAAAACCCGGTTGGTGCTCCGCCCATCTGAAGAACCGAAGCACAGTTCTGGTTTGTCGCACATTGAATCAAGAACGGAGAGGAAGAGATCTCGATTGAGAATCAAAGGGCCTGAACCGATCGAAATCATTAAAATCGTGGGCGAAAAACTGTCTCCTGTTTTTGAAAACTTGGCAGATTTGGGCGGCATAATCGATGTGTTGAAAACAATCATTTTCGAACTTTTGCTTCGATTGGTAGAATCGTCTTTCAGTTAAGAGACGGAGAGAGGTTTTGTTAGAAGAAGAAGAGTGAGAGAAGAGAGTTACCTGAAGAGAGAAAGAGAAAAAGGTCGTCGAGAAATGGGGCATGGAGGAGATTTTTGCCCGGAATCTGACGATTTTAGTGTAGAGAGCGGCCGCTGGGTACTGTGCGAAGACGGCGACCATCGCCGGGCGGAGAGAGGAAGGAGAAGGAGCATCATACAACCTAGGAGAGAGGCTTCGGTACAGTTTCAAAGAAAGAGATATTTGAGAGAACTCAAAAAAAAAACTGAAAGCGTAGATGGTGATTAACCGAAAAATAGGTCACTTTGAGGACCTCCAACAGTTATTTCATTTCTCCATATGTCATTTAAAAAAATAAAGGCTTATGTGACAAAAAAGGCATATATAAATTTGGCATCTCACTTTGGCAAATCAAAGAGAGATATCAAATTATTATTTTATTCTTTTTTCATTTAATCCTCATTTGCTTTATTACATATATCTTACTTATATTTAATTGGATTTGGTACGATTTAAATGTTATTAAAGTAATAAATTATTAAAAAATAAAAAATGCGTAAATTGTAATTGAAACCCATTTTTCATTGAAAATGTAAAATCAAATTACATAATATTATAGTCAATCACAAGCTTCTTCATATCGACCTTGGAAATGCCACAGGTGCTCCACCAGATCGGCTTGAAGTTGAGAATGTGTTCTCTTGTCACGAATAAGCAAGTGGTTTTGAATGAAATCCTGAAATTCCGCAGTGTGGTCACGTGACACAGGAAGGTTACTGCATTCACCCTCTCGTGCATCGTAATTGGGTGGAAGACTTTGATCGCATTCATCTTCGATAATCATGTTATGCATTATGATGCATGCCTTCATTATATGCTGAAGTGTTTGACGATCCCAGAAACGAGCAGGCCCACGAACAATTGAAAAACGTGCATGTAGCACTCCAAACGCACGCTCCACATCCTTCCTTGCAGACTCTTGAGCTGCAACAAAATTTGTGGCTTTTGGCCCATTAGAACATGGAATTGTTTTTACAAATGTCGCCCACGATGGATATATGCCATCCGCAAGATAGTAGCCAGTTGTATATTCATGACCATTGATTGAGTAGTTGGTGAGAGGAGTTCGGCCTTCACCGAGGCCGGTAAATATAGGAGATCGATCCAACACATTGATATTATTGTGCGATCCTGGTAGTTCAAAAAAAGCATGCCATATCCAAAGATCATATGATGCCACGGCTTCAAGTATCAAAGAAGGCTCACGGTGGTCTCCACGAGCATACATGCCCTTTCACGCAACTGGACAGTTCTTTCACTTCCAGTCATGGTTTAAAATCGCGGTTCGCGGTCATCGCGTCGCGGTTCGCGTTTATCGCGGTTCGCGGTCATCGCGTCGCGGTTCGCGGTCGTCGCGGTCCATCGCTGAGCGAATTTTTATTTGACAAAAAAAAA